>JBBBDQ010000150.1:1205000-1217500 GCA_037127315.1 Ascarosepion bandense | reverse complement strand
TGGGGAATCAATTCTACATTACAATCAATATATAAACTGATCCCTTACTTTATGGCCACAATCATCTTTCTCTTACCCACTTCCTGACACCTTTTATAACCTGTGAGTCTTTTTCATCACTTTCTCCTATGTAACCCCCCTGCGCAACAGTGGCAGTAGAATGCTTTGCTTGGGGTGAGATTATATATACATATATATATATATATATATATATATATATATATATATATATATATATATATACTTATTTATCAATGGAACTTGTTGTGTGTGTGTGTGTGTGTGTGTGTGTGTGTGTGTGTTTCCGTTATCTATAGACTCCGGCTGAATCGATTTTCTTGAAAATTTACACAGTTGTACTATAAGCGATTGCGAGTGTTCTTAGCTAGGTTTTGTGTCGAGATACCCCCGATCAATATCGATAATCGATAATCGAAAAAATCGGGTTATAGAAGAAGTGGTCCGATTTTAATCAAATTTGATACACTCATAGACAAAGACATAAGAAACGATATTCAAAAGTTTCAAGGTTGCAGTTCTTACAATAGTGCAGAAAATTTGATATTGATAACCAGGAAATCAAAATTTGACTTACATCCATTCATTTTTCTTTCAGTCTACGGTTTTGCTTTAACTGGAAACAACTATTGCTTTTTAGTCTTTTGTACCAACGTCCAAAGAGTCTGGGCTCCAGGACCATGGATTAGTTTTAAAGCTTTCATTACACCCGAGCAACGCCGGGCTATACTGCTAGTATATATATATAGCAAAAATCAAAGATAATAATAATAATAATAATAATAATAGTGAAAATATTTCGTCATTTTGAAAAGCATTAAGAGTTTTTTATTTATTATCTGCAAATTTGCCTGACTTCTTTGGAAGGATATTGGATTGGTTTCTTTTTGCTTTATACACGATTTTGAATTTAGACTATTTATTCTCCCAGACTAGCTGCCACACAAGGCTAGAGAGTCTTAGTTTGAAATGCTATTTGATCCATAGATGGGGAGAGAAGAGATGGATTGATGTTTTTCCAAATGGCATTAATGAGAAAGTGAAAGCCTCAGGCAAGCCTAAATTTGAACTTAGTTGGCCATTTAGATTTTTCGTGCAGATAACTAGTATTCTACACACAGTACCAATTTAATGGCCAAACAGCAAAGAGTCAATTAAAAAAAAAAAAAAAAAAAAAATGGAAAAAAGATTTTACAAGGACGCTGCAAAAGTAGGTATACAGTGAGCATTATAATAGTATTACCAGTTCTGGAATTCATTTAATTCAATAAAATCATTTATAATTTCATAATTTTTATTATGATACATTTATTATAATTTCTATGTTATAATAACAATAAAAATAATAGTAATGATAATAAATATTTTTCAGATAAATCTGTTTCTTTTCTCGCACTTCCCGCCTGTGGAATTCCCTTCCGTTTACTTGCTTCCTCGACAGTTACAATCTCCAGGAGTTTAAGTGTAAAGTCAATAGTCATCTCCTTTCTCGCTAACTTGCATCCCCTCTCTCATGCTCCTTTCTCCGTCCACTCCACTTTCAGTATCTTAACCCTTCTCTTACCCACTTCCTGACACGCCCTGTAACCTGTCACTCTTTCTCATAACTTTCCTCCTATTCAGCCTTCTGTAAACCAGTGGCAATAGACTGCCTTGCTTGGGGCGATATGATTATAAAAAAAGGGTGAGTAAAACGTTATGATATGTGCAGCAAATATGAGGTCAGTTAGTAATAAGTGAGGGATCTGTTTATTACTTCATAAAAATATTAAACTGATCACCCACTTTATGCCCAGTAGAAGCCTTAATCACGTCTCCAACTATTATATTCAGTCAGTCAGTTAAGTGCCATACGTGATACACGCTTTGGGCGATCATGTCTCGAAAGAGACATGACTGACTGGGCATAAGATTATCCGCATTAAGTTGCCATTGCTTTCTACGGCAGACTGGTTGCCATCCAAGGCTATAGAACCCAATCTGTCCTATTATTTAAACCATAACTGGAGGGAAGAGACGGATTAATACCTTTCCCAAGGGTATTTGTGCGTAACTGAATGCAAGGAATTCAACTGGAATTCGAACTCGGCACCCAGATTTGTCGTTCCGATTCGATATCCATCGCACCACAACGCACTTCCGCAATTTGGTGGCTATGATCCCTTGTGCCGTATTTTGAATTGTTTGGGGTGATGGAATTCGTCAGTATTTCATTTAATATCACTTAACTGAATAAAGGCAACAATTTCTAGCAGGTGGTGGGTAGGGGGACGGTGGAATAATCTTGAATCTAAGAAGTAAGACTGGTGCGGAGAAGGACGTTGTCCGTTCATTGCAGGGTGGAGGATATAGCTTTGTCGCTTCTCAGTTAGTTTCCGTTCTTAAATATGCACGCTGGAGATGGATGGAGCAAATCTTGGAAAGGAAGCCATATTTTTGAAGATGCTAGAAAACGGTGTTTGTTTTTGCTCCTTCTTCGTCCGTGTAATTCATAGAGGAAGACAAGGCGAGCGGCCAGTAAAGTTCTGTCATTTTGGCCAATGCTGATTGCTACCCAAAGGATATTTATGTGATGGTCAGAAAGGCCCACAGGATGCAACGACCGGGAAGGAAGGAAGGAAGTAAAGAAAGAAAGAAAGAAATAGAAAAGGAATGAAAGAAGGAATAATGGAAGGACATTTAAAGCCAGCAGGAGATACAAAGTAACATTACGGTTAGAGGAAGAGGAAAAGCCAGGGCAAAAGGGGAAAAAAAGGTAAAAAGACACAAAAAGAAAACAGGAAAAATGTATAAATAATAATCGTTAAAAAACGGAATGAAACATATAAAGAAACACGTAAATGAGAGAGAGAGAGAGAGAGAGAGAGAGACAGACAGACAGACAGACAGACAGAGAGTATAAGAGAGAGTATGAGAGAGAGAGACAGACAGACAGAGAGTATAAGAGAGAGTATGAGAGAGACAGAGAGTGAGAGAGACAGACAGAGAGTATAAGAGAGAGTATTAGAGAGAGAGAGAGTGAGAGAGAGACAGACAGAGAGTATTAGAGAGAGAGAGAGAGTGAGAGAGAGACAGACAGACAGAGAGTATAAGAGAGAGTATGAGAGAGAGAGAGAGAGAGAGAGTTTGTAAAAATGAAGGAATGAAAAAAGAAAGAATTATTAAAAGGATTAAAGAGAAGAAGAAGAAGAAGAAGAAGAAGAATTATAATAAAAGTGAAAAACATATTGAAAGAAGGAAGGAAGGAAGAAAAAGAAAGAAAAAAGAAAGAAAGAAAGAAAGGAAGGAAATGACGAAAACAAAAAAAGAGAGAAAAATATACGTGAAGAGAGGTGATTTTCTAAGTGCAGCTTAGATGTGGCACAAGGCCGAAAGTATGGAGTACCCAGTGAGGATCGAATTCACTACTAAATAATAATAGGTTTTAACGAGACAAGCTTGTTAACCATTACACGTCGAGGTAACCCAAACGAGAAGAGAAAATAAAAAAGTAAAGGAAGGAAAAGCGTACAATCGGAAGGAAATTGGGAAAAGTCAAGTGGTAAAGAAGAGAGGCAAGAAATTAAGGCAGAAGAAAAAAGAAGAAAAGGGAAGAAGACAGAAAGGGGAAAATAGATAGAGAGAGAGAGAAATAAACATTATAAGTAAGAGAAGAATAAAACAAAAAACGTACAACAAGGACGGGGAGGGCAGAATATATCAAAAAGAAGAGGGACACACGCCTTAACTCTGCGCATTGTACCACTCCGGTGTGTCTAGATGTGTCTGTGCGTACACTGGTGTGTCTATGACAAAAACGGATTGCACAGACTCTACAGATTCTTCTAAATAAACAAAATTTATTTATTATTTATTTCTACTTCTTAGATGAAGCAGTAATTTCTTTATTTATATCACTCGGACTGTTGTCCTCATCTTTATTACCATGTTTACGGTGTTTCGGCCTTGTACGCTCTGTCTTTCTTCAGATGCTAGAAATTTCGAACTGAACCATTTATTTTGATCATTGAGGTATATCATTCCCATTTTATATTCGATGCCACTTCAGGTGGCCATGTAGTTATCTCCCTTTAACTCAACATTCTAAGTTATTTGTTCACCACTGCTGTTGCCAGGTATTGAATTCTCAATTTAAGGTAAGGCTGCAAGAGCATCACGAGGCCATAACACAAGGAGAGATAGAAAAATCAGGTATAGCCGACCACATATAGAGGGAGAAAGGTGATCACCATCTTCTATGGGATGAAGTTGAAATAATAGATAGAGAACGCCATTGGAAACTACGTAAACTTAAGGAATCAGCACATATATTAGGTCACAAAAATATCTTAAGCCAATCAAGCATAGAAATGAATACAATATGAGAACCAGTATTACAGATTGCTAAACAAAATCATTAATGTCAAAGATTGCAATATGAGCTCTGGTAAAAATAGTTGAGGAGACATTAGGTTTATAAGTCCCAGAAATCCATACATTGATGTCCTCAAAGACATATGGCCCAGAGGATATAGGCATTGTTTAGGTTCAGTGTCATGACTTGAATAGTAGTGAAGAAGGCTTGAGCGTAAAATAGCAGAAACGTCGTAAACATGGCAATAAAGATGAGGACAACAGTTCGAACAATATAAATAATGAAGATTTAATCAGAAAGAAAAAAATGATTAATATTTCGATATATATTCGCGTCTTCGTTAGAACGTTAGTGTTTTTAATTATCACTTTTAATGACAAAGAAGATATGTTTACTTGTACATGTATGATTATATAATGACTATATACGAGGGTCATTCAATAAATAGGGTGAATTTTTCGGTATAAGGTCTTCTACGAGGGTCATTCAATAAATAAGGTGAATTTTTCGGTATAAGGACTTCTACGAGGGTCATTCAATAAATAAGGTGAATTTTTCGGTATAAGGACTTCTACGAGGGTCATTCAATAAATAAGGTGAATTTTTTGGTATAAGTACTTCTACGAGGGTCATTCAATAAATAAGGTGAATTTTTCGGTATAAAGACTTCTACGAGGGTCATTCAATAAATAAGGTGAATTTTTCGGTATAAGGACTTTTACGAGGGTCATTCAATAAATAAGGTGAATTTTTCGGTATAAGGACTTCTACGATGGTCATTCAATAAATAAGGTGAATTTTTCGGTATAAGGACTTTTACGAGGGTCATTCAATAAATAAGGTGAATTTTTCGGTATAAGGACTTCTACGAGGGTCATTCAATAAATAAGGTGAATTTTTCGGTATAAAGACTTCTACAAGGGTCATACAATAATTAAGATGAATTTATCGGTATAAGGACTTCTACGATGGTCATTCAATAAATAAGGTGAATTTTTCGGTATAAGAACTTCTACGAGGGTCATTCAATAAATAAGGTGAATTTTTCGGTATAAGGACTTCTACGAGGGTCATTCAATAAATAAGGTGAATTTTTCGGTATAAGATAGATAAATCTAATACAGATAGAAGTTTACTTTTTTTTCTTTTTCAACGTAGTCGCACAGCAGTGTCACACACTTTTCCCATCTGTGCACAAGCTTCCGTATTCCCTCAGCGTAAAAATCTTTGGACTAATGTCTCAGCCAATCGCTCACAGCACTTTTGACTTCATCATCACTTTCAAACTTCGTGCCTCTCGTCAACGCTTTCAAGAGACCAAACAAGTGAAAGTCTGGAGGGGCAAGGTCTGGGCTGTAAGGGGGATGAGGGAGCAGTTCCCAGCCCAGGTCGTTGATGATCTGCACTGTGTGAGGCTTTGCGTTGTCTTGGCAAGGTCATCATGGACAATTTTGTGTGTTGTTCCAACTGATAGGCTCAAAGTCCTTGCAATGTCATCCATTGTCATCCTTCTGTTAGACTGAATGAGGTCATTGACTGATTCGATCACCTCAGGAGACCTCACTTCTGTGGGCCTCCCAGGCATGTCTTCATCCTTAACACTGCTCCGACCTTCTTAAAACAATTTAGCCCACTTATAGACATTTTTTCGCTGAAACATGTGGCACTATACACAGTTGACATTCTCCTATGAATTTCAACTGGTTTGCACCCTTCAGCATGCTTCTTGGTCGGCCATCTTTGTTAATCTCCAAAACTCTCTATTTTTTTTCAATCTGCAAAAAAATTAAATCCCTTTGAAAAAGAAGTAAAGGAAAAAATTAAAAAAAAAGTAAGCTTCTATTAGAAGTCCTTATACCGTAAATTTCACCTTATTTATTGAATGACCCTCGTACAACATACAATATACAATACATTCTCGTGTACAAGTCGACATAAACTAATTTGGGCCAAATATCGGTAATCCCTTAAAATATTCTGTCCTCATCTTGGTTGATATACTCACAATATTTCGACCATCTCGGAATTTGAAATCAAATTCTTTATCCGTCGTTGGTATGACCATAAACTTCATCCGGCAGCAATGTCTGTTAGGAGGTATTGAGGTGCGTAGAACCACCACATAATTGCTGTCGTTTCCAGGTCCACTCTGACTCGGAGTGGTAGCACCTTTAGGGTCCCAGCTATGAGCAAACTGGGGTAAAAACATTATGAAAATGTGGGAATAGAATTTTATCGTAAAAATACCAGCAATGCATTTTTGAAAAAAACCCAAAAAAAACTCTTTACAAAAATATGTGAATAAAACTTAATCTACGCACTGATTTCTTACAAAGAATAAATATTATATTCATACTAACCTTCTTTTTAATCGTTTCACCCCAAGCAAGGCGGTAACGCCACAGATGCGCAAGGGGTTATAAAAGAGTAAAAGACTAGATAGGAGGAGAGTAAAGAGAAAGATAACCAGTTACAGGGGGTGTCAGAGAAGGGGGCAAGAGTAGGATGGGAATACAGGTGTGATTACAGTTGCAAAGGTAGAGAAAAAGGAAAAGATATACAGGGTGATGTAGAAAGAACTGGAGTCAATGGTTAAGAGATGGCTATTGTCATTGCATTTAAATTCCTGGAGGTTTTTGCTGTCAGGAAAGCAAGAATATGGAAGCGAGTTCCACGGGCGGGAAATGAAAATCTTCTCGGCATTAAATAACCCACTAAAGTTGATAAGCGGAAAAAAAAATTAACCCGAACCTAAACTCAAACGCTTTATTCCATCGACGAGGAGAGATTGTTCTCTTTTTATGCTTAGGGGAGATTAATCCGTTTCAGTTAATGTCCACTATTCTATTTACGTTTATATTGCTTGTCTCTTTCACTGAACAAGATTATATGACGTTTCTGCAAAACCCGACCAAAGGACAAATTCTGTCAGGGAAAAAATACGTTTTAAACGACGCTTTAATTCAGGGGTCGGCAACCTTTTGGAGAGTGAGGGCCAAAAAGCTATATAGAGTTATGGAGGGATTCCAAACAGCTATGGCTCCAGTGTCATGGAGGAGGGCCAAACAGATATGGCTCCAGTGTCATGGAGAAGAACCATGTTATTAAATATGTGAATAGATTTTCTGTGTTTGAAGAATGCAAGGATTCAATATAATTTCATATCTGACGGGAAGTTTGTTAAAAAATATTACATCTTAAAAATAAATGTTTCATAAATCAGTATTGAAAAAAATTCCATTAAAATAGGTTGAAAACACTCTTTTATATTCATTTAAATGTGCCCTCTCACGAAAGTAATTTCACAGAAAACGTGAAAGTGAGGCCGTACACTAATTTTAGCAATCCCTAATAAAAAAATAAATAAAAATAAAAGCAAACACATTCTCCAGGTAAAACGAAATAATCTTTAAAATTTCGGCACAATATATTTAGAGTATCAACTCTCATTTTGGTTTGATTTACCTATATTTATACGGTGTCCAGAGTAAGGCCGGACAAGATTCATTCGAGGGCCGGATGTGGCCCGCGGGCCGGGGGTTGCCGACCACTGCTTTAATTCAATAGGCAATGTGATTCTTTTGTAATCAGTCAGTTAAGTGCCATACGTGATACACGCTTGGGCAATCATGTCTCGAAAGAGACATGACTGACTGGGCAGAAGATAATCCCGCAGTAGGTTGCTATTGCTTTCTGCGGTAGACTGGTTGCCGACCAAGGCTATAGAACCCAATCTGTCCTGCTATTTAACCCATAACTGGAAGGAAGAGATGGATTAATACCTTTCCCAAGGGTATTTGCGTGTAAGTGAATACAATGGATTCAACTGGAATTCGAACTTGGCTACACGGTTTCTCGTTCCGAGTCGATATCCACTGTACCACAACGCACATCCAAGCTAAAATATTTCGATATAAATTCCCTTAAATCATTTCTGAAGGTCGATTTTGTTTCTTGAGTAAAAGCTGAACATATTTTCTTTAAGGTAATGTACAGTTAACCGTTTTGATTATTTACGCTATTTATAAGTTGACTGTTGTCCTCATCTTTGTTGTTGTTATTATATAATAAATCATATCTCATCGTCCAAGAAATTCAGGCAGATATTCACCATTTTTAGTCTAGAATTATTTTCTATTTCAAAAAATAAGTTTTATTTATATTTTTTAAAATCATTTACGCACCAAGCAAGACAGGATCGCCACTAGTAAGCAGGGGGGTTACAGTGAGAGAAAAGACTGTGTACAGGGGGGTATTGAAAAAAAGGATAAAGGAAGAACGGGATTCAAGAAAAAAGAAGGTGACAATTGACATTTCATTAAAATTTTGGAAGTTGTATTACGTGGGTGAGAAAGAAACTGAAGTTGAGATGCCAGGTCAGGATCGATTACATTGCAGATCCTTTGGATTTTTTCGAAAATCTCGAGATGAATAGCAGGAGCACCCGACCATATATGGCAACAGTGTTCAATGCACGTGAGAATGGTAGATTTATAAATGTGTAAGATGGTTTCTGACGAGAACATTGAGAGGAATAGCAAGAGCACCCGATCAGCACCCGACCATATATGGCAACAGTATTCAATGCACGGGCGAATGGTAGATTTATAAATGTGCAAGTGGGTTCTGACGAGAACCCAGAGATGAATAGAAGGAGCACCCGACCATATATGGCAACAGTATTCAATTCACGGGCGAATGGTAGATTTATAAATGTGCAAGATGGATTTTGATCAGAAAAACATTCTGGTCTCTCGCAGAGACCCAGCCTTCCTAACAGTAGATGCAGCTATGTATTCAATGTAGTCATTCCACTTCAGGTCGGTTGAAAAGGTGAGGTCAAGGAGGTGCAATGTGTTGCTCTGAGTAAGACTTGCATCACCCATGCCGATGGCTGGCAGGAACGTTTCTCTATGGCGACGAAAGTTTGTTATCTATGTTTTATTTCAGGAATGGAATATTTTTCAAAAATTTCGTCTTCTACAGATACAAAGATCATTTTGTTTCGGTATAAATTTTCGATTAACAAAACTAGTATTTCTACAGAAGGATGTTGAGAATATCATGGACCAAGCATGTGAGCAATGATGAGATTTTGGAAATGATGGAAACGAAAAGGAAATTAATACTGAGCATCAAGAAGAGACAACTGAAGTTCCTGGGACATGCAATGAGGATAGAGGACTTGGAGAACCTGTTACTAACAGGCCAGATAGAGGAGAAAAAGAGATAAGGGAAAGCAGCGGATAACATATACGAAGGACCTGACCAGGTGGATGACGGAACGAGGGTTGCGTGGCGTAACTGGAGAAAGCGTGTTAAGAGCCACCAGAAATAGGGAGACGCGGAGAGCCATGATCGCCTACGTCCTGAAAGGACAGGGTACATAGAAGAAGTATAACCCGCAAAAAACGTGGACTATTTCCCAGCAAGTTGGTCATCTACTATGGCTAGAATAATTTTGATTCGGTCATACACATCAGATTTTCCAAAGTTGTATCCATTCGTCTACATTTCTGAGATGGGGTATTATTGTATTATATTGTAATTAATCTCTAATGACATAGGAACAATTAAAAGTTGGAACGCTAATTAAGAATCAATGAGAAATATCACTCATGAAAAATACGGATCACTTATTTTAGTAACTAAACTCTAAAATGCGTTGATTTGTTTTTGATAGCGAGACGCGAACCTGGAGCTACTGGGTGATGAACACGTTACTTGTTTTTCATGTTGCATATTGTTGAAAACTCTCCTTCAAATAAGGATGGAATAAGAATGGGGAAGGCCCTTGTACCAATTTTACCTACATGTGATCTTTGTATTAAACGGATACAATATTTGGCGGACCTGAAGGAGACTACCACCACCTTTAAATTTGTTTTATTTGTTTTATTTGTTTTATTTTTTTACTTTTTTCAGTGCAATCTTATTGATCATTACATAAAGTTTTCGATTATATATATATATAAAAAATTGTAAAAATTTCAATGTTTCAACAATTTTAGAGGGGGGGCTCAGTTTTTCATACAACGTTATAGTAAATCGATCCTCCATTCTGGAGTCACTCGCCGGTACGACATTACCACCACCTGTAAATTTGTTGATTATCATTTTTTTTTTACTTTTTTAATGCAATCTTATCGATTAAACCATAAACTTTCCGATTGACAAAAAAAAAAAAAAAATATTGTAAAAATTTTGTGGCGGGCTCAGTTTTTCATGCAACCTTAAAAGTAAATCGATCCTGTGCAATTAACGTTTTGGTTGCGCATATTCAACAACTGAATCCTTTGCAAAATCTTTGAATAAAGCCATTCTTGGAGTTTCCGAGGAAGATGCCATCGTAACAACTGAAGAAAACTTGAAAAAGACAAAAGCAAGAGCAACAACTAGTCTAAAAAAAAAAACAACAAAAAACAAAGCGACCCAAACGCGAGTGGTTCCAAAATGGAGGATTGATTTACTATAACGTTGTATGAGAAAGTGAGCCCCCTGTAAAATTGTTTCAATATTGAGATTTTTTCAATTTTTTTTTTGATAATCGGAAACATTATGCAATAACCGATAAGACTGCGCTGAAAAAAGTAAAAAAAAAAGAAAAAAAGAAGAAAAACAAAAAAAATAAAGGGGGTGGTAGTCTCCTTTAGGTCCGCCAAAATTTTAGTATTAATTTTTTTCAGTTCATTCTTCTGACAAATAGTGTAAAGATGTTGACATTCGAATTCATTTTTGCGCAAGTTTAGTTCTTTTTTTTAACAAGTGACTCTTACATGAAATATATATATATATATCGAGTTAAACCTGAAATGACTTTATTACGCAATTCAAAATACCATTTTAAACCGAATCTTGGTAATTGTCTGAAATAGTTATGTGAGACTTTCTACGAGGATTATGAGGATTGACAGACGAAGGCAGGAATACAACGGAAATGGATTTGGGAATAATAAAGGGAGGCATTTGCATATCAACCTGGATATTAAATGGTGGAGTTTGTCCGAGAAAGAAAAAAGATGCGTTTTAGGATTTCTCCAACGTGAAAGACATTGAAAAAAAAAGACTAAATTACTTTCTAATTAGAACAAATAGATGCTGTCCTCAAACCTATTCAAGAAAGACAATGCCTTTGTACAGAAGGGTTGCGATGGACGAATTGTCGTCTAAATGACGCAAAAATAAAAATAACACTGACATCTCATTTTCACAGACACACAGAGTGCGATGGATGAATTGTCGCCAAATGACGCTGGCATTTCTTTTTAAACATATATTTACCAAAATTAAGAATGTCTAAATTTATTCAATAAAATTTATTCAATAAATTCGCTATAAGCTTCAATCACGGCTTCCAGACGACTTCGGAATCTCTTGCAACTTTTATGGACGGTGTCCTTATGTAAGTTGGTGAATACTGTCATAATCCTTACTATCAGTATATCATTGGTGTTAGAAAAAGTTTTGTTGGTCCCTCGCTCAACTGCACCCCACACATAACAATCAAGTGGTCCGCAGTTGGGGAGTTTCGTAGCCAGCTATAAGGGGTGACGTGGTCGCAGAAATTGTCTGACAACTATGACTGGGTTCCCCTCATTGTGTGGGATGGTGCCAGGGTTCTGTTACTAAGCATAGGGTCTTCTAGCAGCCACTCTCTTGACCCAGAGCAGCACCACCTTTTCGAAACACTGGATGAAGGTCCTTGAGTCAGAAGCCCTGTGACAAGGTGAATGGGGACACAATATAACCATCACTAGTGATCACTCTAAAAACCATGATTTTGACTGAATATATCATCCAATTCTTTCCGAATTCTCTTCCCTTGACGCCCAAACACTCTGATATATTCGTATTGGAACTCACGGTGCGAATTCCAAGCGGTACAGCATGTCATTTTATATTTCTGATCGAATGAACGGAGCCATCATAGTCTTTTTCTCACAGACGGTGCCCAACTGACCCTGCTATATTGTGGAGTCGACAAAAAAAACAAACAAAAAACAAAGTGCATACGCGGAATTAAAATGATAAAACGGTGACAATTTTCCCATCGCACCCAGTATTTGTTTATCTGCAACCTGGAGATTTTATTTTGCTCTGATGACCGCCCAAGCGCTTGTGTGTGTGT
>JBBBDQ010000150.1:937500-1200000 GCA_037127315.1 Ascarosepion bandense | reverse complement strand
GGCATAAAAAGGTCATGCTCAAGCAGGGCAACCAAAGAACTTAAAAAAAAAAAAAAAAAAAAAAAAATTAGGCTTATAGCCAAACATCGGTTCCAGTAGGATCTACGAACTTAAGCAACGTCAGTACCTGGACGGATGACCGGGTGGAAATAGCGGGTGGTGTAAGCTTTAATATGCGCGTGGTGTAATGGATAATCACTCGAAATTGTTCATCGGAGAACCGAGTTTCAATTCACGTCGGGTTCGTTATATTCACTTACGCGCAAATATCGTTGGGAAAAGTATGAATTCACCCTTCTCCAACCAGCTCTGGGTTAATTAGGAAAACTCATAGGAGTAAATAATTATCTTAAACAAAAAAGTTATCTAATCTAAAAATATTTTCTGGTTTTAAATAACCTGCTGAGAGTTGATAAATCGTAAGAAACGAGCCAATCAGTTGATAAATGTTATGGGTAGTGTTTAACTATGATCCTTATAATCGAAATAAAATTATAATCAATTAAAGAAGCAATACTATTATTATTACCACTGCTATTAACTGGGTAGCGTGGTGCTTAACGACCAGGAGGCAGTAACCAGCAAACTGAGTTCAAATTCCGATCTAGCCTTTAGAAAAGAGAAATATTGAATTCCAAACCATGGAGAAGAAAACCACTTTTACTATCTATCCTAAAAGGTTCCAGCAATTCACAGATAAAGAAAAAGGAATCTGTGGAGAGCCATGATCACCTACATCCTGAAAAGACTTGAAAAAAGAAGTCTCATATCTTCTATTTCCATGCCGGGGAAGTATAAAAAATATTAAGTCCAAGCCTCAGACTTCCATCCCCCGTCAGGAGAGTATTGGACGTATTGCCCGGCGCCTGAGGCATGCCCAAAAAGGGAAGGCCGATGGAGGTTTGGACAATTGTTCCACGGTATTGTCGGTAAACTCACTCGTTACCTGGACCTTGTGTCGTTCGGTAGCAACGCAGGCGCGCGGAAAAATAGATACTTTCTATTTTCAGCAAAAAATTAGGAGCTTGGACGCGGTACAATGATAAGCGAGGGTTGTTCTGCTGATCGTTGCAATTGAATTCGATCCTCACTGTAACGTTAACTAACATTTTAGATAGAGTAAAATTTTAGATAGGGTAAAATAATTAATTATCCATAAAAGGCAATGGGAAACTCTGGATATTTTCTGTATGTGACAGTGACATTTTTCACGGAGCGTACAAGTACTACACTCTGATCTTAAGCCTAAGTACAAATTCATACGTAAATCATTCGTGAGTATATACCAATAACGGGAAGGTCTTAAACTCTAACTGCTTGTTAGTTGGGCATAACCTTGTGTGAGATACAACCAAAATAGACATATTAGTACTATATATATATATATATATATAGTCATCCGTAGACAGATTTATTTCGCTGTATCACAGCTCATCAGTACGGTTAGACTCCGATTAGTTTTTTTACCCAGGATTGAAACCCGACCGAAGTGGCGTCAGTCGGCGATTCTACCTCTGGGCCATGGGCGCACGGTAGAAGAAGGCAGACTTTTTAGCATGTATATTATGATTATACGCGCCTAATAGCCAGAGTGCTCTAATTCATTAGTGAATGAACGATGCGTACACACACACACACACACACACACACACACACACATATATATATATATATATATATATGCGGTGTAGGTATGAAATAATCTAAAGGAGTATCCTGTACATAAAGTGGTAAGATAACTCTCTAGAAAAGCTCTAAATATATATGTATATAAATACATATAGAGCAAATATATGTAAAAATTAAGACAGACACGTTATTCCATGGTTAAGCAGAACTATGGCCTATTTCAGGCGATCCGTCGTCAGCTTTTGTTTTTATTGTACAGAAGATTTTACACGAATGAAATTCATAAATAAAAAACCCCAAAAACCTCAAAACAGAAATAAAAATAAAGATCGCTCTCTAAAAGTGAAAATTTAAGAAAAAATGCATCATTACATCAGTTAGGCGAACACACACACACACACACACACACACACACACACACACGCACACGCACACGCACACGCACACACACACGCACACACACACGCACACGCACACGCACACGCACACACACACGCACACGCACACGCACACACACGCACACGCACACACACATAAACATATATACATACGCAACATATAATCAAAGAGCACGCGTAAGAACGGATGTCAACTCAAAGGTACTCTACGTGAGTCAGACTGCTGACATATATATATATATATATATATATATATGTGTGTGTGTGTGTGTGTGTGTGTGTGTGTGTGTGTGTGTGTGTGAGTTGAATATATGGATCGAAATTCGACAAGATAAATATAATAGGTAAAGAACAGGTAGGAAAAAGTGTCTTTAACATGTTTCACTGTAACAAGCTTCTTCATAGATTTTTTAAAAGACGAATGAATAAAAAAAACTTTTATAATTTTTTTTTAATTTAAAAATCCACTGAGACCGTATTTTGATTGAAATTTCATTTCATTGGTCAGATACGTGTCACGTGTAATAAAGCAATGGATGAACATATTTTAAATGTAGAGGAACAAATTATATCAATTTAAGTTTGCCTGACACGTGTAATTAAAACCCTAGATGTTTATTTTTTAGGTACGTCCATTCTATTATCAATATCTAAGTTTTAAATTGAATTTTTAAAAATAAAAACTTTTTTTTGAAACTTTAATTTTAGCTTAATTGAAAGCTAAATGATTAAGTTTACAATTTTCAATAAGCAAAATACTCTGGTGTGTTTTAAACAAAAATTATATTTATTAGAATCTAAAATTTTTAGATTCTTTTTTAATTTCCAATTTTTCATTCATGTTTTTTTTAGCGATCGACACATTTGTGAATAAAAGTAAATTCTCGGTTTTAGAAATCTTGCAAAAATGAAATATACATCTCTCGCTCGTTTTGGGAAATTAGCAAATTTAAAGTTAAATTAATCTGATTTGAAACAAATATTACTTGTTTATGACATGAAATTTGGATTAAAAGTATTTTATAATCACAAAATCTGACTCGTTGACCTTTCAAGTAGGCGATGACAACACCTGTTATCAATGAATCTGGAAGTATAGTGACCAAAAGTTGACATAACCCAGTTTAACATTTCGTAAAGGTAACAACTCTTGAAACATCTGGCCTTTTAACGTTAAGTCTCTTATAAGTTTCTATAGTAAAAGAAAATGTGCAGTTTAACATAATAAAAAAAAATTAGAATTTTTTTTACAAATCTTACTTCTAAACGATTTGAATTAAGCTTATGAATTTTCGATTTGTAAATAAAGCCCATTTTTAATAAATTAATAACCGAAGACACTGAGCAACTGTGAAGCCGTAGGGAGATGGTTAGTTTTTCTTTGATTCGGCCTTGTGTCATACTTAACCGAACTCCCCACAGCTTACAAGTTTTTATGCCGAGTTATCATCATCAGAAAGTTGGTTGTCGGCAGGTTGGAATATGTGGAATTGTGTAGAATGGTGTAAGAATAAAATATACATTTTGCATTTTAAAACAGAAATTTATTAAAAGAAAGAATAATAAGAGTTGTAGAAATTAATGTTTACTGAGAAAGTTAAGGTACCAAGAGTTCGTACAAAATGTTCGTAGTAGTAATTGTTGAAATAGATAAGGAAAAAGAGAAAGCGGACAATGTCCGAGTCGCTTGAAGTTGAAGTTACATTTTAGATGTTTGTCTCGCGGCTCCCATCTGACTCTCTAACTGACTGACGTTGATGAAGTCCTTTTATTGTATGTAGTCCAGATTTTTCGCACTTAGACGCGAGGTCCTTCCAAGTCTTGCAAGTCGCTCCCATTCATCAAAAACCATTTTCACACCTACTTGCGAAATCTGGTTTCGACTTTTTTTAAGCACATGGTCAATCCTTTTTCTATTTGAGAAAACCAGGATTTCACACGTCATTGTGAATTTTTGAAAAAGTGAAGAAGAAGGTTGATTTTAATTCTTAATTTCTGATCCGCTACAACTGGAAGAAATTTAAAAGATGTGTAAAACTTTAATTAGCAAAGAAAAAAATGAAAATTCTTTTAAAAATTCATTATTCATTGAATTTTGTTCTTCAGAATATGATATCCTAAAATTATTTTATTTGTAAAATCAATAAAAACTTTATCTGCATTAAAAATAGTGTAGTTTTAATGCATTTTTGATTTTACTATTTTAAAAATGGTCTCTTCATTAAAAAAAAAAATACATGTTTTACATTTCCCAATGAATCCTGCGTTTAACTAATAAATAAAAAATTAGTATAGATAATGTACTTCTGGAAGTTTTATGCAATTAATTAGAGTGGGGGTAACAGATGTGAAGAAATATTTTCAGCCAGATTTTCTAGAAATAATAATTCCATAAATAATTCAATTTAATTGTGAATAAGTCCTGAAAGCTTCATTAAAATTAGACAATTACTTGATTTTTGTAAGAATTTTCAAATTAATGTCTTTCGAAGCCAAAAAACGACTTGCGTAATATTAAGTTTTGCTTAATAGTCACATTATATAAACATAACATCAATCGATCACGGAAAATAAAAAAGAAATTTTGAACGCGTTAGAAAGGATTAAAAACAATTAAAGACAACAAAATTTGATCTTTCCTCTTAATGTCAGCAAAAACATTTTGATGATAAAATTTTGTTTTTATTAAGTTTGAGTCCCTTTATCATCATGCTATGCAGTTTTTTTTACGAATGAGTGGAGGTACCTGTACTAACTGAATTCGTCCATAGTTTAAATACGTTTGACACGCTTATTTCCGCTTACATATTCTTACATTCATAAATAAACTTTCAGTGTTTTTTTTATACACACGTGGCACACACCTTTAAGTTTTTCCTCTACACTGAAAATATTCATCCATTGCTTTATAACACGTGACAAGTATCTGACCAATGAAATCATACCTCAATCAACATATTATCTCAGTGGATTTTTAAAAGATTAAAAAATGTTTTTGAAGTTTTTTAAATCATTCGTTTAAAAAAAAAATTAAGTACTTTTTTCTTACCTGTTCTTTACTTATTCTATTCACACACACACACACACACACACACACATGCACTTATACATATACATATAGTTACGTTAATATACATAGAGGGTACAAACATATATAATATTATTTTTTAGGTAATAATAAAAATAGTACTTAATGTTCTATGAACTGAGCTATTATATATTTTAATAAATATACGTATTGTTCTACGTCGATGGCACGACTCGGAGTTTCATGCATTATGCAATCATCAGGTGCATATTACAAACTGACAATTTAATAAATTTGAGTTTAAGTTCACTCAATATTCATGGGAGTTAAATTCTATAAAGTGAGATTATTGCTTTTTAATAACAAGAATAAAAATTTAAATATACTAAGGCTACACGTAGAAAAAGAGTAACATTAAAATCTTTCCTAAAATCTAAAATTAAAAAAATATTAAAATGCAGAGAGATCAAATCAAAGAGATGTAATTTATAATTATTAATAGTAATATTTGCAAGGGAAAGAAAGAAAGAAAGAAAGAAAGAATGAATGAATGAATGAATGAATGAATGAATGAATGAAAAAAGAAAACAGGGGAAAGTAAGGTAGACAGAAAGAAAGCGTCAAACGTATAGAGCCATGGTTCCCAACTCCGGGGTAAATTACCCCTAGTAGGGTAATGAGCCCATATTTTGGGGTAATGGATGTTTGGTTTGGGAACTTCAGGACAATATTGCTTCATTTTGTTGGAAATTGGAACTATGGACCAGACGTATTGAAAAGGGAATTTTTGCACAGTTTTCTGCATTGGATGCTTCCCTTGATAAAGTTAATTCTGAAGACATCCTCAACCACATGAAGACAGACATCAGTGATCACCTAAATGGCCTCATGGAAAACTTACGTAAGTACTTTCCAAACTTGAATAATTCCAGCAATGAATGGGTAAGAAATCCATATCTTGTGAGTGAAGATATCATTCCTGATAAGGAATATCCAGCAAAAGAAGAATTTCTCACACTCAGGATGAACAATGCATGGAAGCTTTTGTTTGAGACCAAGTCTGGTCTAGACACCTTTTGGATCTCTCGTCTGCAGGATATACCAACACTAGCCTCTAGAGCAGTACAAATTCTCATAGGATTTTCAACCACTTCTATGTGAACAAGTTTTTTCAATTTCCAATATTTTAGGATATAGGTACCTCCACTAAATCGCGAAAAAAAAAAAACTGCATAGTTACTTTCAAACTGAATTTTAAACTGAATTTTCAAAAAATAAAAAAAAAGTTTTCTGGAAACTTTTATTTTATTTTTAATTGAAAGCTAAATGATTAAATTTACTATTTTCAGTAAACAAAATACTCTCTGGTTTATTTCAAACAGAAATTTTTTGCCGCTATTTTTGAGTGATCGACACATTTGTAAACAAAAGTTCATTGTATGTTTTAAAAAATCGTGTAAAAATAAAATATACATTTGTGAAACATTATTTTTGGAAAGTTATGAAATTTTATGTTAAATTTAATCTGATTTACACAAACATTATTTATTTATAGCGTGGAATTAAGAATAAAAGTATTTCTTAATCACCAATTTAAACTTTTTGACCTGTCCGCGCCGTAAATAACGAAGTTGTCGACAGGTTCTTGATTAGAGATAAAAATGTATGGCGTTTTATAGGTGACAAAATTGTACCAATTTTTATTTTTGGGGGGGGGGGGGGTAAGGGAGGAAACTCTGACCTTTTAATTTGCACATAGAAATTACCATCCAAAAAAAGCATCAAATGCACACAAAAAAGTTTAAATTATTTTAAAAATATGGCTCGTGAACAATTTTTATTAAACTTTTCAATTTCGATAGGCAATCATCAATTCTTAACTAAGAAATTTAACCGCAAAAGTTCTTTAAAGATTTGCGTTAACTAAAAACTTGTAGACCACAACACTGAAATTTACTAAAATTTGATGGATTTATGTGGACGGGGTAACAAAGGTAACAATTTTTTTACCAAGATTTAAAAAAAAATTTTTTTTAAATAATTTAATTAATTTATGAAGGAGTACTGAAAGTTTTATTCAAATCCGACAATTATTTGATTTTTGCGAGAATTTTCAAATTAATGTGTTTGTCAACGAAAAACGTGGATGATGTCATCATTACGTTTTCCATTGTAGACAGTCGTAACGTTTTGGTTACCCGTTAACTAAAATTAAAACAAGATTTCTTGCCAAAATTTCAAAAATGTTAGACGGGATTAAAATTTTTAAAAAATCAATTAAAAATTCTTTGATCTTTCCTCATAATAATAATATAAATATTTTTATGTATAAAGCAACGCTTTTACTGTTTTTAATGTTGTTTAAAGACAACATTAAATCTTAGCTTCCACCGGTTAAAAATCGATCGAAAGTAACATTTTGACATCATCATAATCCGAATGAAATCAAGATCTGTAAAGAATAATTTAGAACATACATTGTCTATTCAATGGGCAGGTTTTATTTTTTCGGCAGATGAAATTATTTTTGAAGGGTCATTATTGTTAGTAGTAGAGTAAATGATATTATTCAGGTGGGCCAAGTATTTATAACGATATCATATTATTATATTGTTAAATATATTTATCTATGTTCTTAAAGCAACCAAAACTGATTTTAACATTGTTTTTATTGCAATTTTTTTATAACCCTCAATACATTAACAGAGAATAAAATCATCTCCATAAAATCACCAACAACCTACATAAATCAATCGAATTCCGTTTAAGTACTGACTCTAAGAATAAGGAAAGTTTTGACGATACTAAAATTGAATACATTAATGTTTAAAAAACAATAAATAAAAGAACACTAGTTTAGAATCAGCCAGTTAAGTGCCATCCGTGATACACAATTTGGGCGATCATGTCTCGAAAGAGACATGACTGACTGGTCAGAAGATTATCCCGCAGTAGGTTGCCATTGCTTTCTGCGGTAGACTGGTTGCCAGCCAAGGCTATAGAACCCAATCTGTTCTATTACTTAACACATAACTGGAGGAGGAAGCTACCAAGTCTGCAGGAAGAGCTAAGGCAGGTTGTGGTGTGTTGTTATGGCTCCATCTCATGTTTTTCTATCTCCCTAACATCCCTAGCGTTACAGGGACAAAGTTCTCCTTAGTGTGTTAGCTGTACTTAACAAAACAATTTTTTTGTATATCTCTTAAGCTGGGGTTTTCATGGATTCTTTCAATGTGTTGTTTTGTTCCTTTTTTTATCATTCCAAGTGCACCTACTATCACTGGTACGAGTCTTATTTTTAATTTCCACATTTTTTCTATTTCAATTTCCAGGTCTTTATATTTTGACAGTTTTTCGAATTCCTTGGTTGCTATGTTGCAATCCGCTGGACAAGTCATATCAATTAATAGACAAGTTTTTTCTTTCTGTTTTTTAACAATAATGTCCGGCCTATTTGCTTCAATTTTTCTGTCTGTGTAGATGGTGTAATCCCATAGAATGGCGACATCTTCTATTTCTGTAACCGGTGCTGGGTGATGTTCATACCAGTGTTTGTTTGCATATTTTCCATAGTGTTTTACACATTGTCCAATGTAAATATTGCCCCACTCTATCATGACGATTTTTATATTCATTTGGGGCAAGTGCAGAACATCCTGAGATTAGATGGTCTATTGTTTTTGGTATTTATCACAGAACCTGTATTTTGCATCCACATTATTATGTATAATATTTGCTTGAAAGTTCCCAGTGAAAAGATTTTGGTCTTGCGCTGCAAGAATAAAGCCTTCAGTCTCAGACTTTAATTCAGATGCACGTAACCATCGATGAGTATTAACTTTATCAACATTGGATTTATTAGCACGTTCTGGATATTGGCCATGCAGAAGATTGTCTTGCCAGCGTTGTTTCATCTGTTCAAGAGCTTTATCATTGGCTTTCTTTTTCATATTCTTTACCGCAATAGTTGGTTCTTGGCTTCCGTTTTGCTTTTCTACAGAATCTACTAAATGTGAATCTTGTTTGTATTTGCTGCCTTCTTTCATTATTGAATATTTTTCTTTCTGTTTTTTCATGTTGTTTGAAGGATTGTATCATCCAGTCCTCTGTTGTTTCTATGTATGTTCGTAAACCGATAGTTGTTGTCTAACTGAATAAGACCTCTTCCATCTTCTTTACGGGGTATGTATAGACGGTCTACATCAGCCTTTGGATGATGCAACATATGTTTAGAAAGAAACTTTCTTGTCTTAGAATCCATTCGTCTGATGTCGTTTAGAGTCCAGGTCACGATGTTGAAACTATATTAGACCACTGGGATGGCAAGCATATTAATGGCCTTAATTCTGTTCTGAGAATTCAATTCAGTTTTTAATATCAGTCGTAGCCTTCTATAATACTCTTTACGCACTATTTCTTTCATTTTTTATGGTGAATTCTTTCACTCTCATTTACACCTAGGTACTTATAAGCTTCTCCTGGTTCTAAATCATTTGTTGTTACAGCAAGGTCTAAGCTAATTGAGGATGTTTGTTGTAGCGATCCTCGTAAAACAGTAGCTTTAGCACATTTATTCATATTGAATTTCATTCCAATGTCTTTACTGAAGCATTTTACAGTTTGCAGAAGACCTTCCAGCTCATTATCATTCTTAGCATACAACTTTAAGTCATTCATGTAAAATAGATGGCTTATTTTCTTTTGAGCTATTTTATAACCACATTCTGTCTTCTTAAGTTGACTGGTTAGTGCTTTTACTGATATGCAAAATAGTAAGAGAGACAAAGAATCACATTGAAATATACATCTGTTGATGTTATTATTATTATTTTGTTTTCTCTAAACTAAGAACAGCAAGTAACTTTGACTCATAAGCACAAAAAGCGTATACTCTCTGCTGTAAAAATATTCTACGTATTAATTCAACTTTTGAAATTTTACTATTTAGTTTTATGTTTAAGATTTAGTTTAAATTAAATTATATAATTTAAAAAAATTAAAAAATAACATCCCAACATTATAATACATAATTAACATGAACAAAGCGAGAATCAAAAATGAAAATCCCATAACGGTCAGGTCATAATATGCACCTGATGGTTGCTTAGTGCATGAAACGTTGGGTTGTGCTATAGGCATAGAATATATATATATATATATATATATATATATATATATATATATATATGTCCAGGCCGTAAACGGCGAGTGTTATATCTTTTTATAGAGCTCAATGGATGTTATCCAGAGCAATATGATATTTGTAAAGGAAGACTGATGTCAATTCAGTCTGGTTTCAATCCTGGCTAAAAGCAATCGGATGTCTAACCGTACTAATAAGCTTAGATACAGCGAAACAGATCTGTCTGCGGATGACTATATATATATATATATATATATATATATGTGTGTGTGTGTGTGTGTGTGTGTGTGTGTGTATGTGTGTGTGTGTATGTGTGTGTGTTTTTTTTAAATATGCCAAGTCCGTAGACGAAGGGAAGGGAATAACGCAAAAAGATCTTCTTAATATAAAATGTTACAGTGGTAGCTCTATATAAAGAGCTCAATTCATATTATTCAGAGCAATATGATAGACATGAAGGAAAACACAACACAACATTTAAAACAATCACCGTTTTAGTTGATGCGTTCAGTTTTCCTTTATATATATATATATATATATATATATATATATATGTGTGTGTGTGTGTGTGTGTGTGTGTGTAGAAATTCTTTTAAGAGTTTATCAAAAACGTCATCTATATATATAAAAGGCAATCTGTTCCCTATACACGCCTACATTTTTAAGCTACGCCATCTAAACTTTCTAGGGACACATATCTACAGGGAAACCAGGTCGACACATACTTTTTGAGTTGATATTCAGCAATTTTCCCTTTCGCATTTTTTGGCCAATGGTGCAGATTGTTTACATTTGCTCCGTAAAACATCTAAGATCTAAGATGGTTGCTAAATAACGTCACAGAAATGAAATCACATGTGTCAAACGCGACGAAAATATTTTTTTATTAAAAAAAATCGAATGAGCCTTTATATTTAATTTTTATTCCGACGTTTTAAAAATTCATTCGGTCAACAAAAAAATTGAATATTTCCCCCGTAATACTGAAACAAAAGAAATATTTTTTTTTTAATTCTGAACTGAGAACGTAATAGTTTTTATATTTAAATAAATATTTTTTATTTTTATGTTAAATTCATTTAGTTCACAAAAAATGTAAATATTTCCCCCTGTAATTTTGAAACAAAAACAAACGCAATGTTGTTTACAATGTCACACAAAACATCAAATCACGTTTACGCAAAACAAAAACAAAAAAATAGATTTTTTAATGGAATTTTTGAACAATTTTTAAACATATAATTATTTTTTTATATAACTGAGTCCTGCTACTAAAATGTTCTGAGTTGCACGGGCAACGCCGGGCTATGATGCTAGTGTAGAATAAATCAGAGAAAATGATATAGACATCGCAACACGACGTAGCAAGCTTTTGTGGTAGGATACGAATTTGAGTTTTGCTCGAAATGAATTTTTGTCCCAGCAGTTATAAGTGTTTACGAAAGTCTATGCCTCAAAAGGGTGAAGATACTTGTCGAAAGATCTATGGTATAATGAACATACTTCGGCTCAGAAGATCTGGCCATAAAATTTTAAATTACGGCTAAATATTCGTTGGACGGGGAATCTGATACACTAAACGTTGGGCGCCTTTCTTTCCACTACTAACAAGAGGCCCCAAAGTTAGTCTCTGATTCTGACTCCTTGCCACTTGAAAGATCTGTCAGTTTAGCGAAGAGGCTCTCTGTTAATTTGTGACCTTTGAACAGAACCACTTTCGGTTAAGTTTTTCTCAAATGCTTTCACTTTTAAGAGGAATAAAAAAGGGAGCCAAGCGCAACGGTTGATTTAATATTTGCTTTGAAGGGCTTATTTTCTCACCCATTTCCTCATTTCGGGTCAATATTATTCTCTGCAAGCTAAAGACAATTTATTTTATTTTATTAAAAAACTTTGCTATCAAGATTTCCGAAACGATTTTTTTTGTTTACCGTCAAATTATATTAAGACGATCTGATTTACCCCATAAATTTGAGCTCTAAAAGCTCACCATTGTTTAAAGAATCAATGTTCGCATAGATTCGGTCAGTTAAGTGCCATACGTGAATCACGATTGGGCGATAATGTTTCGAAAGAGACATGACTGACTGGGCAGAAGATTATCCCGCAGTAGGTTACCATTGCTTTCTGCGGTAGACTGGTTGTCAGCCAATGCTAAAGAACCCAATCTGTCCTGTTATTTGACTCATAGCTAAAGGGGGAAGAGATGTATTATATTATTAGGTAGTAATTAGTGGGGGATCAGTTTATTATCAATTTATTATTCTGACTGGGCGCAAGATTTTCTATCCTGTTATCTAAACTATAGTTGATGGGAGAATAGACGGATTGTGTTAATAATTAGTAATTAGTGGGGGATCAGTTTATTACTTCATAACAATAGAAAACCGATCCCCCACTTTATGCCCAGTAGAAGCCTTAATAATGTTTTCAACTATTATATTCAGTCAGTTAGTTAAGTGCCATACGTGATACACGCTTGGGCGATCTTGTCTCAAAAGAGACATGATTAACTGGGCAGAAGATTATCCCGAATTAGGTTGCCATTGCATTCTGCGGTAGACTGGTTGCCAGCCAAGGCTATAGAACCCAATCTATCCTGTTATTTAACCCATAACTGGGGGGAAGAGACGCATAAATACTTTTGGTTATGGTTTATTTGATTTTGTCTCTCTAAAGCAAATAGGTATATAAACATAAATGAGCTCTGTTTTGCTATAAATCTCTGAAGTGGAAGTCAGCACTTATTTTTAATCGGTTTCACACCAGATAAGGCAATAAAGCCACTAAAACTCAATAGGTAACTGGATGTAGGTACCTCCACAAAATCACGAAAAAAAACTTTAAACTGATTTTAAAAAAATAAAAAACGTTTTCTTGAAACTTTTATTTTAGTTTTAATTGAAAGCTAAATGATTAAATTTACTATTTTCAGTAAGCAAAATACTCTCTGGTTTATTTCAAACAGAAATTATATTGATTGGAATATAAAAGTTTGAATGTTTTTTTTTTTCAATTTTTGAATTTGCCACCATTTTTGGGTGTCATGCCTTCCCTTTACAGATACTTTATGGCGGCTCGGGCCACACTTTTGTTCATTTTTAGGTTTGTCGCCAACCTCTTAGCTTTTTATGGGCCTAAGCTGCACAGAAATTAAAACAGTGTTGTGGATTCCGGGTGAAGAACCACAAAAAATAATGAACAACAAAACAGGTATTTGAGATAGAAAAATAGGTTATATTAAACGTAAAGATACTACTGGAACGCAGGTTAGTAATCCAGGAATACGATTAGTAAAAATATATATAAACATATACGAGTCTTTGAAGTGAAGCCGTGCTGTAATTTGTATATCCGTGTAATATAATTCTGGCTGAGTTGAGCTCAGAGCTATTATGACTTCTGACGCGGTATTCTCTGTGTAACTTCGGTATCGCTCGGTAACTTACGGACCTCTACGGTACTTGTTCTGTAACTGACGGATCTCATTATGGAAGGAGTATATGTATACTCAAGTCGAGTCCTTTATCATAGAAAAAAGGGAGATCCCACAACAAAGAGAAATTTGAATTAGTTTTCAAGTTTTTCAAAAAGTGGTAATGTCTTGCCTCAGCGAAAATGTTTAGCTAACACATCACTCAATAATTCCCGGGTTTGACATATAGATGACGCCACTAATAAAAAATTCATATGATTTTTATGAAGTACTAACCTTCAAATGACACGTGACAAAGTTTGGTCCCAATCAGATTATTAGTTTACAAATTACAGTTATTTAAGTGAAGCTACGGCTGCATATTTTTAGAACAATGGAAAAATCTGAATTTTGTGTGTTGATAAAGCATTGCTTTCTGATAAGAAAAATGCGGTTCAAGCAAAGCAATAGCTTGATAAATGTTATTCGAACTCTGTTCCATCGGAAACAACGGTTAAGACGTGATATGCTGACTTCAAACGCGGTCGTACAGACACAAATGATGCTGAATGCTCAGGTCACCCAAAATCAGCAGCTGTCCTGGAAAACACCAAACAAATTCACAAACTTGTTTAAAACGATCGTAAATTGAAGTTGCGTGAGATAGCAGAGGAGTTGAACATATCATATTCACCATCTTCAACACAACAAGAAGGAGTTTTTTGTGTAAATATGTGACTCCACTCTGGAGTCAAATCGGCAGTCAGCTGAATGGATAGCAGTAGGTGAAAGCCACCCAAAGCGATCAAAGACGCAGACAACAGCAGACAATTTTGGGGTGCGCAAGGTATTTTTGTTCATCGATTACCTTGAGAAAGGGAGAACCATCAATGGAGAATATTATATAGCATTATTGATGTGTTCGAAGGAAGAAATCGCCAAAAACCGGCCACAAATGAAGAAGAAAAAGTGATCTTTCACCAAGAAAACGTACCGTGTCACAAGTCGATCGCAATGATGGCAAAACTACACGAATTGCACTTCGAATTGTTTCCGAATCCATCCTATTCTCCAGATCTGGCCCCTAGCGACGATTGGCTGTTTTCAGACCTCAAAAGAATGCTCCAGCGAAAGAGATTTGGCTCCACTGAAGAAGGGATATCGGAAACAGGCTTATTTTGAGGACAAAGACAAATCGTTCTACAAAATAGGAATCGAATTGATAGAGAAGCGTTGGAATCAGTGTATCACCCTAGATGGGGACTATGTTAAATAAAATCGTATTTTGCCTAAAAGTTGTTGTTTTGTTAGTTAGGCCCGGGATTTATTGAGTCATGCGTTATGGCTCTTTTTTTCTGGATGAAGCATACAGTTTTTTGAACGAACCTCGTATCTATCCATTGTTTATCAAAACAATTTGATTTGGCATTCAATAAACTGGAAAAAGTTCATATGACTTAAAAACAAACTATATTATATAGATTCAGGAAATTTCATGTTATCGTTCAAGAGGTTGATATGTAACTCTCAAGAACACATACAGTTGACTGTTTACATTAAATTAATTAAAAACTTTCCAGTAAATAGGAATTTTTCTGATGAGCTTTCCTCTTTGGTACCTCGACTACAGGAATTTAACCGCAGTTCGGTCTCATAAGTTTAATGTTGAAATTGCTAAATGTAATTTTATGCTAAAAATCTATTCTCTTGCCTGTAGAACTCTCTTCCGGCTCCTTGCTATTCTGTCAACTACTATCTTCAAAATTTTAAATGCAACGTCAGTGGTTATCTTTCGTGTCCTTGAACCCTGTTCTTTTATTTACACCCCCCCCCCGCTCGACAGAACAACGTATATTTTCTCAGATTCTTTCATTTCCACTAATTTCATGCGTCTTAGAGAATTTGTTTTCCTTGAGTAATGGGAAGAATATCTTAGAAGTGTTTTTATTGTTTTTGTATTCAGTTAAGCATCAGTTCAAACTTTTTGCTTTTTCTTCATTTCCATTTAATCTTCATTTGATTTTTTGTGCTGTCGTTTTTATTGAAATATATTTAGGATGTTTATTCATAAATTTGATATAATTTTATTCATTTTTTATTAATATTTGTCTATATTTCTGAGATTAGATATTTACGTTATTTATATCGTTCGGACCTTTGTCATCATCTTTGTTGTCATATTCACAACATTTCAGCCGTTGTACGCTCCGGCCTTCTTCAAGTGATTTACGTTGGAATTTCGAACCGAACCCCTTATTTAGTTCACGGGAGTAAATTGTTCTAATTCCACGTGCCATGTCTTTTCTGAATGTATCAGTTTCCGTTTTCCCCTTTAGTAGCTCAACTCCCACCAGGGTTTTTGTTTCCTCTGCTGTGACCAGGTATTGAACTCACAACTCTTTGGATCAAGTCACTTTCTGGATTTCTTCAACCAACGCTTTTATCCACATAAGCAAAACATAATCTTAGAAATACTGAAGTCTTTTTCCCTTACGCACGAGCGCACACACACATTTGCCTGATATATCTTCAATCCTCACTCTGATAGAAGCCTCTTCTCTAGAATATTCATTCTTAAATGCCTTCCTTCACTTTGCAACGCCAAGAGACCAATTAAATCGGCAAGAAACATCTGGATATTGTTTATGAACTGTTCCCGATTGAAATTAAACTTTCACCTTTCTCTTAATTTATAGCGATTTAGTTTGAACAAATTACCGTTGTAATTACTTCGCTCAAGAAAAATTACAAAGTCAAGCTTCAGATTCCGCGAGGTTGAAAACTCAAATTACTTCGTCCAAGACTGTAAAGGTGAATTAAAACAAGTTTGCGATAATTTATTATAAAAAAATTAAAGGCAAATATTTTGCAATAAGAATGGTTTCCCTAAGACGGGCGAGATAAGTTTGTTTGATATTACAAACACCTGCCACTGGATTGTATTTTTTCCCTCAGTAGAACTCATTTTTATTCAGTAATTTATCACAAGGAATCTTGGTTTAATTACATTTAGTTAAAAACACTTTGCGATCAATTATATAGAGTGTGCCAGGAAAACATTGTTAGCAAAGCATGAATGAAATACAACCAGATGTAATGTTACAGAGTATGCGCTAAATATTAACATTCCGTTCCTATTTTAGATGTATGGGGAACACTAAAATGGCAGCTTCCATTCTGACACAGAAAATAAAAAGGCGCTGGACGCTAACAGCAATGACTCAGAAATAGCGAGTTTCTTCAATGTGGTCAGATAAACCGGAGGCATGACAAGTGCTTCTACGCAAACCCTACAGCGGTAACCATCTATGATTGTCTTGGAGCTGTGAACAACGAGAATCATTTATTGCTATTACACTGCTTCGATTCTCAGGATTAATACCACTGCCTATCTAGAGGTGCTGGGCACAATGGTAAAGCCCTGGGTCGAGCCTGTGTGCTCGGACAGGAAGCTGTTCCCACCTACATGATCCACGTGTTCCAGGGGTGACTGGGAGAAAACTTTTACGATCATGTCACAAAATCTGCCTTTTTATTTGGATTAGAAAAGCGAGATGAAAGAACTAAATATAAACTACAAGAAAACTGAATGCATGGTCATCAGTAAAAAGAAGAGCCCAAAATGCCAACTATAGATTGGAGTTGATACTGTGCTGATAGCAAACATGGAAAGGAAACTACAACACCCCCTACAGAAGGTAGCAAATGAAAGTGAGATGAAAGTGAGAAGAAAGAACTGTTGGACTTTTTGGTACATGTGTATACGATATTTATTGCGTATTCAATACAAAATTGTGGCACAAGGCCAATTTTCTTTTGGAGGGGATGGAGAAAAACTCGGGCTGGTCAACAGTAACTATCCTATACCTAGCTAATCCGATTTGCGACCCAGACATACTTACAATTATTCATTCACCACAAGAACTTATCTATCAACATTCAATCCTTCATATACCAAAATAACTCAAACGTTTCAGGGACCTAAAAAAAACCCAAATGACTATAAATTTCTTATTTACAATAATATAAAAATATGTGTAAAAATTTATCATGAAATATGTGGAGAGGGGTATGACACAAAATCCCAAAACAAAAATTTTAAAATAAAAAATACAAACAGAAATCATGATGTGTTAGTTGGACTCAACCAACCCACAAAACAAAGAGGCCGCTGTATTCTGCCCATAGGACAAAATCAAGAGGCAATCTTTCTACAGGGAGTGGAAAGGAGAAGATAAAGTGGAAGGGAACATAAAGCTGGTTCAGACCAAGATAAAAAGGGAAAATAAAAAACTGGTGAGGTAGGGAATCTCGAACTGAATTATAACAAAAAACAATGCGGGGTCAGGCCAGGAATCACACTCATTCACATTAACTAGGTACCCAAAAGAAATTACCTTAATCAGGGGAGGGTTCCGCAGGAATCCACCCCGATATGACTAGTAGACCTAGAAGACAAAATCAAGGTTAGCACCGTTCACGCGAACCAGGCTCGCTGCATTCATCCACCTTTCGCTGAAACCTGTCGAAGTCAACAGTTTTCAACCAGTTCGGATCTTCATTTTGAGCTGATGCTCAAAATATCGGATCAAATCCTGATCTGAAAGACGACCACCTCGCAAAGTTTCCTCCAGTCGCGTCGTCCAAATCCCCGTTCTTGCTGTAGCTAGTAACGATAGAAATACCGTCCGTTTCACCCCAGAGAACGGGCGCGACACATTGTCACAGGCGTATGCGCGATCAATGGGCACGAGATCCTGCGGCACGATACGAGCAGTCAACTGGCCGAAGAACCCGCGGACAATGGTAGAAGGTGTGCGCAAACGTCTCCTTTAAACTAAGGCCGCAGTGTTCACAAACTGGTAAATCCGCCAAGCCCTCTATGAAAGCCACGTCATTTAGAGGCAGTTGATTCCGTACTAACCGCCAGGTAGACGAAAACTCAGAGTTGCTGAGGTAATCCGCCCCTGGCGCCCAAAACCAAAACGAGCGAAACTCTTCCTCTGACATGTAGAGCACCTCGCGTAGTGGATCCTTCACGACGCTCGCCACTAATCCTTGATAGAAGACTTTCCCAGGCTGTGAAAGATCACTGGACCGAGGAATGGCCATCAACGCCGTCACACATTTGAGGAGAAAACTCGATCGCTTCCGAGGCTTACGGCATCACCTCGAAATGGGAAGAGTGATGGTAAGACCAGATAACAGTTCCCTCACTATCCCCGCCAGCAATGAGTCTTCCAACAACGCACGCCTGAGAAAGGCCACTCTTGAAGCGAACTTGTGGTTCATAAAGTGCAGCATTCCCAGACCCCCATAACGCGGACGCTGGATACAGACACGTTTGTCGACGTAATGTTTGCGTCCTCTCCACAGGAGGGAGAATAGAAAAAATTCGTTCGCCTTCCTACTCTGTTTACAAAGTGGAAGTACCGACAGCCGGTCAAGGATAATAGGAATGGCGTATGTAACACACGTCTCAGCAAAACCCTTTAAGAGCAAACTCCTTCGACGCCAACTCTCGACCGACGCGTCGACCTTTGCCAGTACTTCTGACCACCTTTACTCCAACTGGAGGTCGGGCCCAAACCATACTTCAGGAATACGGACAGAGCCGTCCGTTCAGTCGAAGGGCCCCGGGAGGGTAGCACCCTTCCAGGCACTTAACCGCAAGCCGGACGACTTGTTGCGGTTAATCTTGGCTCCTGTGACCTGTTCGTACCGTTCGAGCACCTTCTGTACTACCTCAATGTCACTACGGGAGGACACGAAAGTGGTGACGTGGAAAACCTGGCTCGAGCTCCACCAGGGACAGCGATTCCACGTAGGGCCAGACTGCACGCCTTCTCTCTTAGCCGGTGAAGGAGGGGCTCCAACGTCAAAGCATAAATTAGGGGCTTGAGTGGAAAACCCTGTCAAACCGATCGTGACAGCATAAAAGCGCGCGAATCCAGCGGCCTGCAGGACAGCCTCCAAGTAGCTATGGTCAACCCTATCAAATGCCTTGGACTGATCCAAATTGATCAGTGCGGCTTCGTCGTCGTCTTTTACTCTCTCTATGATCGTGCGTATCAAATGCAGGTTGCTCTGAATTGTTCGACCTTTCACAGAACAAGTCTGCTCAGGTCCAAACAAAGACTCGACAGCTAACTGCATACAATTTGAGAAGATCTTGCCCATAATCGTTGTAGTTAACTTTTTTTCTTGCTTTTTCTTCTTTTGTGAATATTGATAAGACCATCAGAACAAATCAACCCGAGCTCACGTCAAAAATCGAAAGAGAAACTTGTTTATTATATATATATATATATATATATATATATATATATTATTATTATTATTATTATTATTATTATTAAAATACTTTCATCTAAAACGGAAAAGTAGGAAGGTAAATCCCAAGACCCTGATTCTAATTAATATTAAACATTTTAATATTAAAAAATTACAGAGCTGATATAAAGTAAAATAAATTTTCAATGTTCAAAAATATTGAATGAACATTTCGACATAAAATCCCTAAGAGAGATTTTACATCTCCTCAGCAACCGTACATCTTTCAAAATGGAAATAAAAATAAGAATAAAAAGTGAGAAAATAAAATAGAAAATAAAAATAAAAAAGACGGTTAAGATTTGAGAAATTTACGTCACAAAAAATTTCGGAAGTAATTCATGTCTAATTTTAGATTTTAACTTTTAGATAGAGTTGGAAGTGAAGAAATGGAAAATTTGGTTTCGTCTAGCTTACAAAAGAAATGGGTTAGGAGTGGTGTTAAATTGAGAATCGGGTTAAACAAAACAGAAAGGGAGGTAGGGGGGTTAAGAAAAATAAAGATAAGGAAAGAGAAGAATAGAAAGGAAAAAAAGGAAAGAAAAAGAAAAAAGAAAAAAAATTCATAGAAACGCTCGATACGTGTCAAACAAAATTAACCTTATACATGGGTTAAAGTATTAGAAAAAAGAGACTTTTTAGAAAAAGCATATTTAGGGGAAAAAGTAGATAAAGAATTAAAAATGTTTTTTTTTAAGTTAATCTGATTAAAGATACCTCTGGGTATCGATAAACTAAATAAGATAAAATAAAATAAAAATAAGAATAAAGATTAAAGAAAATATAAATTTAAAAAATTAAAAAAAAATGTTTTTTTTATAAAAATTTATAAAAATTATGATGTGAAAAAGATATATTTACTAGCAGAGGAAATCGGGGGATAAATTAGTAATTTTTCTAAAAAGTAGACAAACAAAGGGGACTGGGAGAGGAAGGTACAGGGGTTAAATACTATATAAAGTTAAATTAATTTAGCAAAAACCATTAGATTTATATATAACATCCTAAAAATTAAAAAAATTAGAATTTAAAATTTAAGTGTTCACAAAACTCGCTTTATGACGGCACTTACTAATGAATTCCTTTCTAAAATTCAGGAGTAGGTGCTGGTAAGGGTACTTTAATATTAGAATCTTTTCTAGTAGACACAGACAGCGCCTATCACGGAAATTTCTCGGAATACGGGCTGAACCTATTAGTTTCCAGCTAATTACAGGGTCCAGTCCTTCTTCCTTCATTTTCCAGAATCTTCGAGAAAGGGCTGTCTGGTATTTTTGACCCGGGTTCGAAAATGAATATCTGTGGTTGTAAAATCTCTGCTTAAAAGATCCCGTGGACATACCAATATAAGTCTGGTAATTATGTTTGTTGTTTGATGGAGAAATATGGGCTTCATAAATTACCTGGTTGGATTTATATTTGCCCTCCACCGGGCAGGCGTCCACAGAGCTACAATTGCAATCATGGTAGGATCCAGCGTTTAAATTAAGGGTGATATCTCGATAGTTTACAATTTTAAGATTAGAAGTAACATCAACCTTAAAACCGAGGTAATTTAGGGCTCTAATTATTTTTTTGTGTATTCTATTTGTATAGGGATAATTATAAATTAATATCAATATTAATCCCAAAAGTGAACCAATCTACACTAAAATTCGCTACACACTTTCTATTCTTTCAAAGTTGCTAGCAAATGGCGGAACCGTAATTATTTGGGACGAGTCCATTCCGAGGTAAGGCGTGATATGTTAACGACTATTACAGAGTATATATACAAGGCTCTCGATAAGAATGACGAAACTCAAGCTATTACACTAGATATCTTCAAAGCATTTGACAGAGTCTGGCATGCTGGCCTTCTACACAAGCTACATGGCTATGGTATAACTGGACGATTGTTTGACATAATCCAGTTTTTTATCTCAAATCGCGTATTGAACGGGCATGCTTCCAGATACTATCATACAAACGCGTGTGTCCCTAAAGGCTCTATTTTAGGTCCTACACTTCTCTGATCTTCATCAGCGATCTCCCTGATGTAATCAGATCCTGTGTAGGCATTTATGCTGACGGCACAACAATTTAATCCCGTCTCGATAAGAAATCTGCTGAGTCTGAGAAAGCAAACTTTGCTGCTGATCTTGAAAAGGACCTTTAATCTCTGGTGGAGTAAGAAATGGCTCGTAAATTTTAATGCTTCCAAAACGAAGCTATCCTTTATCCATCACAGACAACCGCTTCTACCTCCAATCAGAATGGCTCAGGCTAGTCTCTCTGAAAACAAAACACTGCGTCTTCTCGGCCTAACTCTATCAGCCGACCTCAAGTGGAATGACTTCATTGAATCCATAGCTAAATCTGCTGCTCGGAAAGTTGGTTCCCTTTGTAGGACCAGGAAGTTTTTCTCGTCTAAATTCATCTTGCACATATACAAATCTACCATCCGCCCGTGCATTGAATACTGCTGTCACACCTGGTCGGGTGCCCCTGCGATTCATCTCGGGCTTCTTGACAAAATCCAGCGAAAAATCTGTAATATAATTGATCCCAACCTGATAGCTCTCCAGTAACTTTCTCACCGGCATAATGTGGCTTCCCTCATTAAAAAAAATCACGGCTTCTACTCCGATGAGCTTAGCTCCCTGGTGCTCTCTCTGCATGAATTTACTCGAGCCACTAGACTAGCCACTAGGTCCCACTCTTTTACAGTGAAACCGATCAAATGTAACCGAAACTTCTACTCTTACAGCTTCTTTTCTCGCTCTTCCCGCCTGTAGAATTCCCTTCGTATACTTGCTTCCCTGAAAGTTACAATATCCGAAAATTTAAATGTAAGTTGTCATCTCTTATCTTCTTGATTCACATCCTTTCCCTAACAACCCTTGTATCATATTCTTCTTCCTTGTCACTCTACTCCTCTTCGAACCTGTATTTTCATCCTTTTCTCAGTCATTCTCTGACTCCCCTGTAACTTGTTACTTTTTTTCATCACTCACCTCTTCTGTAACCCCCTTCGCACCAGTGGCAGTTCTGCCTTGCTTAGGGTGAAATGATTATAAAATAATGCTTTGACTTAATCGGACTCTCTGCCTTCGTGGGGGGGGGGGGTGAGTAATTTGGACGAGACTATACTGAAAGACAGAGTCTCGTCTGGGGAAAAAGCAGACAAGTGACCCTGCTTATGCGGAGTCTACGGGAAAATTTTGCACATAGAATACTTCACTGTAACATTTGCCTTGTGTCACACTCCGTCTGTGAGAATATAAATTGTGAGTAGTAATGTTTCTTGTTGAGAATGAGGCAGGAGAATTTTGGTCTGTCTGGTTTACCATCTTAGCTATCTAATTAGAAATTTGACAGAATTTTGGAAAGATGTAATGTATGCGTACACTTGATTGGTTGTTTTAAAATTTAATGCATTTGTCTAATTGGTTGTGTGATCTCTGTTCATAATTCTTAGTAAATAACTATATTGTTTGAAAACCAATCAAATCAAATGTAACCATAATTTCAACTCTATCAGCTTCTTTGCTCGCACTTCCTGCCTGTGGAATTCCTTTCCGTATACTTGCTTCTATCTCCAAGAATTTACATGCAATGTCAATTGTCATCTCTTATTTTCTTGATTCACACCATTTCCCTAACAACCCTTGTATCATGTTCTTCTTTCTTTCCACTTCACTCTCATGCAGCTCTCTTCACGCCTGTATTTTCATTCTTTTCTTACTCATTCTCTGACTTCCTGTAACTTTTTCCTCTTTCTCATCTGTTTTGTAACCCCCTGCGCACAAGTGGCAGTTCTTGGCGGGGTGGCAAATAATTAGGAAAAAAATTACGTCTATGTTGTTTCTACTAATGTTCACCCAATTCAAATCTCAAGAACTACTCAAAGTAGAGTATTACTGTTTGAGTTATATTAGTTCAATGAAGGACTAGCGTTAGGAGTATAGAGCTGAACTAGATTTTTAAAAGTGTTGTTGAGTAGTTTTCGCACTGAAGGTAATAATCATGCTATATCGGTTGCTAATCGACTTAACATACCCAAAATGTTAGGAACTTGGTAATCTTCCACTGAAAGCTGACTCCTTAGTATTCGTCTAACTGCCGACTAACATCAACTGCCTAGTAGTTCCATTGAACTCCAATAGAACTCTAAAGAACTCTCTAGAACTTCTAAGAACTCCTATGAACTTCCCAAGAACTTCACGAGTTAACTTCCTGTTAACTCTTATTAATATAGGAGAAAGATTTCATTATCTGAGGATTAAGGGTTTTTCACCATAACAAAAAGGAACTGGAACCCTAATCCTAAATAGGAAGCAAGGGATTAAACATCTACTCATGTTCAAAAGATCGTGAGTGGGGCAATGACCGAAGGTATCTACTCCTGTTTGATGACATCACGCATGTGCTTCTTTTATTATTCCAAACAAGAATCAGTTCCACCGTTCTCTCCAGTAATTCTGTAAATAAATTTTGAAATGCTGTTTTATTTTTGTGCAACCTTTCAGGCAATGATCGGATATTACAACCATATCCATCCGCCTGTGCATTGAATACTGCTGCCATATCTGGTCGGGTGCCCCTGCTGTTCTCCTCGGGCTTCTCGATAAGGTTCAGAGGAGGGTCTGTAATGTGATAGATACCGACTTGGCAGACCACCTGCAGTCTCTCTCTCAACGGCGCGACGTGGCTTCCCTGTGTCTCTTCTATAAATACTTTCACGGCTTCTACTCCGATGAACTTAGATCACTGGTGCCCCCTAAATACGAATTTGCACGAGATACTAGATTAGCAACTAGATCCCACCCTTTTACAGTGAAACCGATAAAATGCAGTCGTAACTTCTACTCCAACAGTTTCTTTCCTCGCACTTCCCGACTGTGGAATTCTCTTCCAAACGATTCCCCGACGGCTACAATCTCCAGGAATTTAAATGTAAGGTCAATAGACACCTCCTATCACACTAACCTGCTCCCATTCTATCAAGCACTCTTCCCATCTGCCTAACCCTCATCCTCGCTATCCTTACTCATCTGTCACCTTCCTCCTGACATTCCCTATGTCTAACCACTCCTTCTCTTTACCTTCCCCTATGTAGCCCCATGCGCAATAGTGGCAGTGGAATGCCTTGCTTGGGGCGAGATGATTAAAAAAAAAAAAATTAACATGGCGTACGGACAAAAGAGGGTTAACTAAAATCATTTTAATTTTTACGGACTAAAAGGGTTAGTGAAAACAATTTTATTTTATTCGGACGAGAAAGTGTTAAAGAACACGGTGTTATATTTTTTTTCGTCGGGAAGAGATTCGTTTCCCCAAGATTGCAAACTGGTCAGAAATAGAATCACACAATATCATTGTTATTACCCAGCGAAACATAGCTGGGCTATTGGAGATCAAATGTCAAAATCACCTTGTTGAAAGAAGTGAAATAGACTAGCATTGCATAAACGAAAACAATTGGAGAAATAAATTTTATTTTTTTAATTCTTAATTTCTCAGGTGGAACTCGGCAAAACACAACAAAGACGATTAGACGGTCAAATGTTTAATTGATCTTGTTGAGAGAAGGGAAAAACCGATTGTTAATCGTTGGGAAAATTATCATTTTAAACTTTCCTGAGAGTGATTGACGTCATGTAATAAATAGCACCTCCCAAGAAGAGGTAGAATCTTCCAGAATTGGAAGTGTGAAATAGAAATAAAGAAAAGTAAGACGTCAAAGAGGTTGACGTCATGTAATACCTCCCCCCATTTTGTATTAGATATAAGTTAGATTCTTTAAGAATGATTCAAAGAAAGATGGCGAAGTAATGTCATGTTTTAGGCGTGTGTTTATAGTTAGTAATAATTCTATTATTAAGTTTTCAATATATTTTCTCCTTAAAGAATTATGATTTTTTGTTAATTAAGGTGGCATTAGTGAAATCAATGTTATGTCCAACATAGTTTCGATGCAAAACGAGAGAGTTACATCGTTTCTCTAGATGCAAGTCTGTCTTGTGTTCGTCGATGTTTTTAGATCCCGTGGTGTCTTCCTGGCAGATTTCAAATCCCAAAGTTTCTCTCTGTTTTCTCTCAATCTCTGACGAAGAATAAAAGTGAAACATGTTAGATTGATATATGTTTCTTAATTGTTCTTTATACTGTCACACACACACACACACACACACACACACACACACACACACACACACACACATCTGATAATGTTTAACATGGCGTACCGACGAAAAAGAGCTAACTGAAACAGTTTTAAGTTTTACGGATGAGAAAGGATTAGAGAAAACAATTTTATTTTATTCGGACGAGAACACGCAGTTGTCTTTTTTGTCGGAAAGAGATTCGTTTTCCCAAGATTGCAAACTGGTCAGAAATAGAATCACACAATATCATTGTTATTACCCAGCGAAACATAGCTGGGCTATTGGAGATCAAATGTCAAAATCACCTTGTTGAAAGAAGTGAAATAGACTAGCATTGCATAGACGAAAACATTTGGAGAAATAAATTTTATTTTTTTAATTCTTAATTTCTCAGGTGGAACTCGGCGAAACACAGTTGAGACGATTAGAAGGTCAAATGTTAAATTGATCTTGTTGAGAGAAGGGAAAAATCAATTGTTAATTATTGGAAAAATTATCATTCTAAATTTCCCTGAGAGAGATTGACGTAATGTAATAGCTCCTCCCAAGAAGATGGAGAATCTTCCAGAATTGGAAGTGTGAAGTAAAGAAAGAGGACTGGTTGAATTTTAGGATATTTGTTTAAAACCCCTTATGCATCCTCAGCACACCAGTAAAAAGGGACACCCATAAATACGAGAGCCCACAGGAGCTAAAGTCAGTTCCCGTTCCAGCGCCGCCCGGAGATGAAGTGAGAAACAGTTCACAGTTAGTTGCCGCCGCAGTCGATGCCGTCCGAGTTCTCAGTCAGTTGCAGTCGGAGATGGAGTGAGACGGAGTTAGTTGCCGCTGTTGCCGCCCGCAGTTCAGTTCGAGTTCTAGTCAGTTGGAGTTTGAAGTTACCAGTTGCCACCCAAAGTTTGCAATAATAAAAAGCAAAGTTATCTGCTGAAGAAGAGAAAACTCCGACGAAAACCTTGTGCCAAACTGGTAATAATAATAGTAAGAAGAAAATCTCCAACGAATCAATTTCGAAAAGTACAAGCAACGGTGTTTGAATTTATCATTTACCTAATTACCAACTCTGGCTAATTTTAGAGAAACTTGCTGAAATTTTCGTTCTATCGCCAATTATTAGAAACGGGTTGGGAAAAAGAAGAAAACTAATTATTTAAAAAAAAATTGTATATAAATACTATTTAATGATTTATTCAGGTGTCGTCCATTTTATTTCCAAAATTGGTGCCGTTTTATTTCCACAATTGTGCGCGCGTATCCAACTTGGTTTCCCTTGACTGAGATACCCCAGTGATAATTCAACTTAACTCTCTTAAGATCAATTTCACAACGTGGGTAAGAAATCTTTACAGTTGAAGAGGTCAACCCAAGGACCAGCTGCTGCGTCAACGCCATCAACGGTTTCGAGATATGGTCGCCCAAGCGTGTATCACGTATGGCATTTAACTGACTGACTGAATATAATAGTTTGAGACATAATTAAAACGTCTACTGGGCATAAATTGGGGCATCGGTTTTCTGTAATTATGAAGTAATAAACTGATCCCCCACTAATTACTAATTATTAATACAATCCGTCTCTTCTCCCATCAACTATAATTTAGATAACAGGATAGAAAATCTTGTGCCCAGTCAATCATATCTCTTTCGAGACATGATCGCCCAAGCGTGTATCATGTATGGCACTGAACTGACTTCTTCTTCCACGTCCATTCAGGACGTAGGCGATCATGGCTTTCCACATCTCCCTATCCCTGGTGGCTCTTAGCACGCTTTCTCCTGTTGCATCATGCAACCCTCGTTCTGTCACTCACCTGATCAGGCCCTTCAAATATGTTATCCGCTGCTTTCCCCTGTTTCTTTTTCCCTCTATCTGGCCTGTTAGTATCAGGTTCTCCAAACCCTCCTTCCTCATTACATGTCCCAGGAACTTTAGTTGTATCTTCCTGATGCTCAGTATTAATTTCCTTTTCGTCTCCATCCTTTCCAAAACCTCGTCATTGCTCACATGCTCGGTCCATGATATCCGCAGCATCCTTCTGTAGAACAACATTTCAGCCGCTTCAAGTTTTTCCTTCATCTTCGAAGATATTGTTCAACATTCATGGCCATATTGAAAAACCGACATCACATAGCAATCCAGTACTCTCCTCTTTGTTTCTAGTGAAATTGTCCTGTTTTTTAATACTTTACTCAACTTCTTTTTTTTTTTTAATCATATCACCCCAAGCAAGGCGGTAACGCCACTGATGCGCAGGGGGCTACATAAGAGTGAAGAGATTGGAAAAGAGAAAACCAGAAACCGCATCATAAACAGGAAACAAGGGATGAACCTCTTCACCTGTTCAATAGACGTGGGTGGAGTGTGAACCGGGCGATAATTTAGTCTATCTACTCCAATTGAAAAAAAAAGTGAGAAGATTGGAAAAGAGAAAACCAGAAACCGCATCCTAAACAGGAAACAAGTGATGAGCTTCTTCAGCTGTTCAATAGACGTTTTATATTTACAGGATGTAAACCAAAGAAATTTACTGAATAAAGAGTTGATTTTACAATTTGTTTACTACACTACTGTGCTGTATAAACATTTAGAAATAAATTAGAAATGTTATAAGTCGTGCAAAAGTAAAATTAAAACAGTCTGATACAGATAGATGTCAAAAATGCTTGAAATAGCAGTTAGGTCCAACAACAAGCTTGTTTATTCACCAAGTAATTGGAATAGAACCCAGTTGTTAAGTGATGAATACCTGTATATCATGGTTAGAAAATAACAGTGTATACTTTGACTCAGTCAAAACAGGCAAAGCAATAACTGAGCAGTCCTAAAAATAATAACCAGATGAAAATATCCTAGTAATTGTGAGTTCAATCCCTGGGTTGGTCAGGGTGTATTTGGAGTCAGTGGAAACAGGTGAGCAGTAACTGAGCAGTACTAAAAAATTAAAACCCAATGCAACATCCCTAAACATTGGCAGTGAAATGAAAATAGTCTACCCCCATAAATTAAATAAAGTGTTCAGTTCAGTTAAGTTACCTGAATTGATAAATACAACTGATGAAGGCCAAAGGACGCAACGGCTGGAATGTATTGATAGCATCAACAAAGATGAGGACAATAATCCAGATGTAAATAGGGTAAATAATGATAACTTCCCATTCCAGAAATTCAAATGAATAATGAGAACAGTCATTTTTTTTTCCTGGCTAGAAGTTACCTTTTTGAATGATCAAACCAGAAGTTCAACCTATTTGGGGAAATTATTTGCAGCTGGGTGTATTTGATAATAGGTTTTGGTAGTAAAAAAATTCATGAAATCTGGAAAGGAATTAAAAAAAAAAATCATTTCACCTGAGGTAAAACAATAAAGCCATCAGGATGCAAGAGGTTACTGGGTGTTAGAGCTTAGAAGAAAAAAGGAAACATTATTTTGCCATAGTATCAGTGCACTCTGTGAATAGTTCACACTCATAAAAATACTATAGTGTTTGGAATACTTCCTTCGCCATGCCAATTCGCCTTCGGATCTCAGTGTCGCACTTTCCGTCTTCTGTTAGAACACTTCCTAGGTATTTAAATTTTTGTATCTGCTTGATTTTAGAGTCCCTCACCTGTAATTGGCATTACAGACTAACTGACCTTTATCTTTGGTTTGTTTTTTATCGCAAATAATTTAACCTATCTAATCTCTTTTCATTAAATTAAATTTTTGGAATTTAGAAAACAGGAGCCGCCGACGAAATCTTCCCTCCAGTACCATGAAACCGTTACTTGTTATGACGTAACACCTACGCGAGTTCAAGTCTCATTTGTGGTTATTTTATTGTTCGCAGTTTCTATTTTAACTATTTACAAAGCCAAATATGTATATTTTTTTCAAATAAAACTCCGAAAACTACATTCGTTGTATGGCCATTTCGGCGAGAAAAAAATCTCGCTTCCTCAGCAACGATCAAAAACAAAATTTTATTGCAAATATGATGTAAAAATTCACTGGAAGGTTACTCAAAATAATTCCATACAGACATTAGACGCCTAAAAATTTTAGAGGCACTACATATCAGAAGTAAAAAACCTCTTATCAATCTCACAGCTTACCAAGTTTCTGGACATGTACTTAGTTGTGTTTAGAGGGTTTATTTGAAATATAATTAAGGTAAATAATTATTTGCTTCTGAGTAATTTGATTATTTACATAATTAGTTCCTTCGAAGTTCAAATTCTCTTACGTATTTTTACGGCAACCACGGATTCCATATAATTCACGCATTTACGTGAGCACATATCTTCACGTGTGCATGTTGTTTACATTATTACTGCCTTTGAATTTAAAAAATTCTTCATAACGTTTATTTTCTTTTAAAATGTTGCAACACTTTTCCTTCTACAAGTCAATATTTGATTTTTAAACTGTAATCTAGCTCCTGATGATGAACGATGACTTTCGTAAGTACTAGGACAACTTTTGGAAATTTTATACAAATATAATCCGGAAATAAAAAGTCTAAGCAGTAAAATATGAAAAAATTCCAAAGAAAATGTATAAGACTTTGTTGTCTCTAACGTTTAACACGACTTGCATAAAATTAACATATAACAATAATATTCTAACGATCTTAGCAAAAATATAAGATCTGGTAACATAAAAAGCTAATATCAGTTAAAATAATAAATATTATCTTAACTTACTAATTTAAATATTCGAATTGGATTCTTTTTTCACCAAATCAACAGCAGCTGCTACTAACTTCTAGACGCAATGCGTACTGCCTGAATTTAGTCTTTCAGAAAATCTCTATTGTGCCTGGACGTATTATAGCGTTTTATTGTGGAAAAAGATTACTACAATTTGAATTTTGTGTATCAAACATTGAGATTATCCAGTGCTAATCTGAATTGAAAAATTTCTTGTATTCTTTAAAATAGACATAAATTCGCCGAGTCTTCTTATTTGCTTAAATTTATTTGTTTGAACATTATTTTAATGGCTTTATTTTTAATGGCTTTACTTTTAATGGCTTTATTTTTAATGGCTTTACTTTTAATGGCTTTACTTTTAATGGCTTTACTTTTAATGGCTACTCATAGTTGAACGGAGATGCTGTTTTCTATCATTTTTTTTAGTAACCTTCCGGTATGTGACATTTTTTGCACCATATTTGCAATTAAAACTTTTTTTTTGATCGTAACTGAAGAAGCGAGCCTTTTCTCGCCAAAATGGCCATACAACGAATGTAGTATTCGGAGTTTCATTGATATAATATACGTATTTGGCTCTGTAAATAGATAATACTATTTACATCGAGCCCTCCACCTGGATCATTTTTAATATTGATAAAAATAATATTAATAGGATCTGGTTTGGGATTTTACCTACATGATATTTCTTTTTTAATTATATATATATATATATATATATATATATATATATATATATATCAGAGTCTAACCGTACTGATGAGCTGTGATACAGCGAAACAGATCTATCTGCGGATGACTATATATATATATCGTATCACCCCGAGCAAGGCGGTAAAGCCACTGATGTGCAGGAGGGCTACGTAATAGTGAAAAGATTGGAAAAGATAAAGCGGAAACCACATCCTAAACAGGGAACAAGGGATGAGCCTCTTAACCTGTTCAATAGACATGGGTGGAGTATATATATATATATATATATATATATATATATATATAGAGAGAGAGAGAGAGAGAGAGAGAGAGAAAGAGAGAGTTACATTTTTCATATAGTGAAAGAAAGACAGACACACAGACAGACTTTCTATGCGTGTGTGTTTTTATAATATATGTCGATCAGTGACGTGTATTTCTAAGAAGCCGTTTCTTACCCTAAAATTTATTCTATACAAGTCAAAAAACATATATTTATCAACTTTAAAGTTTTATTTATTTCAAATGTATCGTAGAGCACTATAATTAAACAGTACGTTTATATATAACCACCGTCCTGAATATTCAAGAAATCTTTTTAGGAAAATATGCATCCTGCAGCAGATTTCTCAATACAGAGTAGAGCTTAATATTGTAATTTTGATGTTACATTGGTTTATAATAGTATTATATGACTACACAAAAATTTCCATGTTTCAGAACAATATTGTTGCTTTATGTCATAACATGACATTTTTTAATAAAATAATTTTTCAGTAATATTAGAACATAAGTTAGTAATTAATTATAATGTCCGTTTATAAATAATGCCCCACTGTTACTTTAGAATTATTTTTTTCAAATTAATTGCCCACACTGTAATTATTTGGTTTTCATAATTCCAATATACCTTAACCAAAATTAGTTAATTCTAATTTTAACCTGAAAAATTCAGTCCTTTTAATAGATAAAGTAGTATAAAATTAAATTTGGAAAAAACCTAAAATCTGACCTGCTGTTAAAAACTAATGTCTACACATTTGAATAATGAATGTTCCTAGTATGTATCTTCCCCAGACAAAATGTTCAAGACCATATTTCAACCTAATTCTCACTTTTGATTGAGTAATATTGACACACCCACAATCATATTGCTTAACTTCCTCTAACCAACCCTCTTTAACTTTCTGTATAACCATGAATTCAACTTATATTTTCCAAAATAAATCATTTTCACCATTTGAAGAAGTACATTAATGCACTGAAACATGAAAATTCTTGTGTAGTGATATAATGCTTTTATAAACTATTGCAAAAACAAGATTACTATATATATATTTATATATATATATATATATATATATATATATATATATATATATATATATAATGAAAAACTTTCCTCTTTTATATATATATATATATATATATATATATATATATATATATACGTAAAAAAATCACAAGATCGCCAAAACCTACCGCGGTTTCACACAACGGCTCGTCAGGAGTTAGATTCTGTCTGTTATTTGTTGTCCTCAAAGTTTATTTTCGTATAATTTTAGGATTTAGATACTTACAGAGTCGGTCTTGTTATTATATATATATACATATATATATATATATATATATATATATATATATATATATATATATGTATATTGTATATTTAGGCAGCAATCTCTCTTTTATGTAGGTTTCATTAAAAATAAAAGACAAGGTGTGATGGTTGAGTTTTTTATGTAATTTTACCTGTGATCTTATGATTTATTTCTTTTGAGGATATAAATTATATAAAAATTATTAATATACTTTGTTTATCCGAGCGATGTCAGCTATGGTTTTAGCCATTTTCGGGGATGAATATTCTTTTACGTGTAACAGAATGTAAGTGGTGTTATATATGTTGTGGAGTAATGGTATGTGTTATGTACCGAACACGGTAAGCATGTTGTTAACGTGTTCGTAGTTGATGCTATTGAGCGTTGGGTTTCTTTTCATTCTTATTAACCAGGCCTCCATTATATTTAGTCTTTTTTTGCATATTGATAATGCTATGATATTTGTGTTGTCAACAAGTATGTTCCCGATATGGTTTGGTAGGTTAAATGAGATCGAATTGAGCTCCGCTGAGAGAAATGTATCGTCAGTTCTCGAGTTAGTTTCGTAGTGGTATGACCGATGTAATTATTTACAAAATTAGGATCAAGAACGTAGTTTTTTTAAAGAACACGTGAATTCGTAAATAAAATTGGTTCATTGTAGTTTTTGATCTCGCAGGTGAATTGTTGTTTTTGATGATGAGATTAGCCGTTTTAATTTTAGTGTAATAGATAATTTATTTATTTATTTATTTTTTGTTTACGTCGACGAGAGTTGCAAATTTTCGAATGATGTTTCGGAGTGAAGATTCGTCCTGTTTATAATTACTATGAATTATTATGAATTTGTAAAAGATATTATTATTTTTTGTCAGTATTTTTATTGTAGGTACCTTCACTAAATCGCTGAAAAAAACAAAACAAAAAAACAAAACAAAAAACAGCATAGTATGAATAAAAAGACCCCAAACTTAATAAAATCGAACTTTTTCCATCAAAATACTTATGTTATTATTAAAAGGAAAGATCAAATTATTTTCTAATTATTTTTAAAAATTGTTTAATCCCTTGTAGGCTTACGGCCATATCACGTTGAATACACCGGTTCTCGCTCGATCACCGAAGTTAAGGAACGTTGAGCCTGGTCAGTACTTAGATGGGTGACCGCTTGGGAATACCAGGTGCTGTAAGCGTTTAGTTACGGATGTGCGTTGTGGTGCAGTGGATATCGGCTCAGAAAGAGAAATCGGTGAGCAGAGTTCGAATTCCAGTTGAATACCCTGCATTCACTTAAGCAGTAGTACCCTTGGGAAAGATATTAATCCGCCTCTTCCCTCCAGTTATGGGTTAAATAACAAGGATAGGACTTGGGGACCCTGCCCTTAAAAACAAATCCCAATGAATCTTGATACTCGAAAAGAAAAAGTATTACTAGACACAAAACTTATATGAAAAAAAAACAATAAATTGTTGAAAGAAAAAGGTATTGCCAGCAATAAATAAATAAAATTTAGTTGGCAATAAATGACCCGCCGAGGTTGGTATGCCATAAAACAAAACAACCAATCAACAACTAATCCCTTGTAACAAGTTCGAAATTTTGGTAAAAAATCTTGTTTTCATTTTAGTTAGCGGGTAAACAAATCGTTACAAGAGTTTTCAATGGAAAACTTAATATTACATAACTCTGTTTTTTTGTTTTTTTTTCCGGTGACAAACTCATTAATTTGGACATTTTTGCAGAAATCAAATTTTCGTCGGATTTTAATGAAACTTTCAGGATTTATTCACTAATGAATGAGATTAATTTTGAAATTATTATTTAAAAATTTTTTTCGATCTGTTACCCTTCCGCCTCCAAGTAAATTCATGAAATTTCAAGAAATTAGATTTTGTTGTAAAAATTGGTTTTATTAGTTAAACGCAGGACTCATTGGCGAATGTAAATCAGATATTACTTTTTTAAAACATTTCCGAAAATCTGCTCTGAATGGTAAAATAAAAAAAATGCAACATAACTGTGACATTTGATAAGCTTTTAATTGCTTTAATAAATAATATAAATTAACGACATTTTAGTCTGCAGAAAAAGCATTTTCGATAATATATGGAATTCTAAAAGAATTGTTTTCATTTTTTAAAATTTAATGACTTATAAAGATTCAAAAATATTTTTAAAATACTTCAAATATTTGTTTTGGTTAGTTTATAATTAGAAACTTATTAAGTGAAGATTACATTTACTAATCGAAAATGAAAAAGTTTAATACAAATTGTCATGCCTTCGTATTTTTAAAATAATTTTTATTTTTTAGTGTATTTGAAGTTTTTTTTGTATGGTAATTTCTGTGTAAATTAAAATGTCATGTGTTTCAGGATTTCTTCAACTTACAGGAAAAAATTTTGTACAACTATGTCACTTGTGATCGCCATATACTTATTTCGCATCTCACACATTTCAGTTACGGTGGGAAGGTTAAAAAGGTCAACTCTGTGTTTAAGAAATAGTTTTATTCTAAATTTCATGCTATAAATGAGTAATACTTGTGTAAATCAGAAGAATTTAACATTACATTTGCTAATTTTCCAAAAATCAGATGTCACAAGTATATTTTATTTTTGCAACATTTTAAAAACAGAGAATTAACTTTTGTTTGCAAATGTGTCGATCGCTCAAAAATGGCCAAAAAATTGAAATTTTAAAAAAATTGAAAAATTCCAAACAATATAATTTCTGTTTGAAATACATCAGAGTATTTTTCCTAATGAAAATAGTAAATTTAATCATTTAGCTTTCAATTAAAACTAAAATAAAAGTTTGAAGAAAACTTTTATAATTTTAAAAAATGCAATTTAAAAGTTAGTTATCGAAAATGAGTGAAAGTACCTACTTATAGGTACCTCCACCCCATTTTCGATACGTAAGTTTTAAATTGTATTTTAAAAAATAAAAAAACTTTTTCTGGAAATTTTAATTTTAGCTTAAAAGCTAAATGATCAAATTTACTATTTCCACTAAGCAAAATAATCGGGTGTATTTCAAAGAGAAATTATATTCACTGGAATCTAAAATTTTGAGATTTTTTCTTTTTAATTATCTTTTTTTTAATTTCATTTTTATTTTTCGGCCATTTTTTGAGAGATCGACACATTTGTAAACAAAATTTAATTCTTGGTTTTAAAAATATTGCAAAAATAAAATATACATCTCTCACTCGTTTTTTTTTTTTTAAATCAAATTTAAAGTGAAATTAATCTGATTTCAAAAGAATATTATTTGTTTATGGCATGAAATTTAGAATAAAAGTATTTCTTAATCACAAAGGTCTGACTTGTTCACCTTTCAAGTAGGCGATGACAGCACCTATCAATCAATCTGGAAGTATAGTAACCAAAACACGACATAACCCATTTTAACATTTCGTAAGGGAAACAACCCTTGAAACATCTGACCTTTTAGTGATAAGTCTCTTATAAGTTTCCATACTAAAATAGAATGTGCAGTTTAACATAATAATAAAAAAATTAGACATTACTTTAAAAATATTAATTCTAAACGATTTGTATTAAATTTGTAAAAAAAGTCTATTTTTAATGAATTAATAACCGAAAACTCTGAGTAAGTGGAAGAAATTTAAAAAGATGTTTGAAACTTTATTTAGCAAAAAAAAAATAAAAAACAATTTTTATAAAAATTCATTTTCTATCGAAATTTTTTATTCTTCAGGATATGATAGCCTAAAAATATATTATTTATAAAATCAATTTTAGGTACCTCCACGCAATTGCCAAAAATCAGATGTTAAAAGAGTTCGAACTTAATAAAAAAAAAGTTTCATCAAAATGTTTAAATTATTATTAAAAGGAAAGATCAAATTTTGTTGTTAGTATTTTTTTTAATTTTTAATCCTTTTGAACACGTTCGAAATTTCAGTTAAAATTTCTTTTGTTTTCGTTTTTTGTCAACAGCGTTTCACTCTATGTTTACGTAATATGACTATTAAGCAAAACGTAATATTACGCAAGTTGTATTTTGGCGTTGAAAGTCACATTAATTTAAAAATTCTTGCGAAAATGAACTAATTGTTTGATTTTAATGAAACTTTCAGGACTTATTCACAAATGAATGAAATTATTTATGCAATTATTATTTTGAGAAAATCTTGCTAAAAATATTTTTTACATCTGTTAACCCCTAAACTCTAATTAATCGCATAAAACTTCTACAAATATATTATCTACACCAATTTTTTATTTATTAGTTAAATGCAGGACTCATTGGGGAATGTATTGTAAATTATGCATATTTTTGTCTTTTAATTACCAGATCATTTTCCGAAAATCTGTTCTGAATAGTAAAATCAAAATGCGTTAAAACTACGCTATTTTTAAAAAATCATAAGTTTCCCTTCCCCACTCTGTCCCTTTCTCTCTCTCTCTCTCTCTCTCTATATATATATATATATATATATATATATAGAGAGAGAGAGAGAGAGAGAGAGAGAGGGGGGGAAGAAAAAGGAGAGCTAAACTTTTCAATCTGAAACTAAGTAAAGGAGCGGGAATTTAAAACTTTCATTCTAGACAGAGTCCACACTCCACAGTATTCTGTCTCGAGATAGAAGGTCTAGTCTCGACGAAAATTATCTTGTCATTTTTTATGGGTACTGTGCTAATAATAATAATGATGATAACAGTAATATTGAATTGAAAATAATCAAGGTGATAATTATACTCACAATGGCAAAGCTAAGACAATGAGTCTGCCAAGGTGTAGAGAGAAGGCAGACCCCACTCATTAGAAAAAGAAAACTGATAAAAAAAGAAAAAAAAGAAGAAAACAACGTACGTCATCACCTTCTTTCTTTCTTTTTTTATTATGAAGTTCTGTGTTTGCATTATCAGCTCCCTGACCTTTTTGTCATGACCGCCCGAGGCGGCAAAACATCACAGTGTTCCGCCTCGGCCCGAGTTCGCCCATTACGGCGCCATCGTGGCTTCCCTCTGAAAGAAAATCTATTATACTTGAGTGGTGTCAAGGGGGTCAGGGTGTGTGTTGGTAACATGAAGCCTTAGGGTGGGGTCGGTGGGGAGCGGAATCTTAGTGCAACTCTCATAATTTCCACGTGTGATTTTGGAGGCAATGCCGCCTGATGTTCATTGGATTATTTCGTCACAAGTGCGTGTCTAGGTCATGTGACGGCGAGACTCGTAAGGAACGTTCGCAAGAAGATTTCTTTCTTTCTTTCTTTCTTTCTTTCTTTCTTTCTTTCTTTAAGCAAGACAAAACCCGACTCGGGTGACAGTAAAAAGGGAAAACAAAAAAGTGATTATAAAAAAAATCTAATGTAGGGTGGTGGTAAGATACCCAAAGTTGGGAATTATTTCCAGTTTTGTAAATAGGCTCTTTTTTTTGTGCCTTACGTGTTCTATTGTTTCTTTCGTTTATTTTTGCCTTGCCCGATAATTATTTACGTTTAATATGAAAAGAATTTGTCCCAATTTTTACACAATTGGAAAGAACGACGAAGAAAGCCAATGAAAAATATTGTTTCTCATTTCACGCGCTTCGGTTTGCGTGAGTTTAATTATAGTTTGTTACCTGCGTTTCTCCTCAAGTAAAAAAAGGAAGTGATTTTAAACAATAAAGCCTCCCAGCCAGTTAAGTCTCATCATTTTACGGTTGTAATTGCTAGATGTGACCGTAAATTCTATTCTAATTGACTCTTCTCTCTTCTGAAATTCTCTTCTGGTTTCTTGCGTTCCTGACAATAACGATCTTTAAAAATTTTAAAAACAACGCAACGTCAATCGTCATCTGTCTTTTTGAGTTTGTTCATTTACGTCACTGGCTTACGGCCATATCATGTTGAAACACCAGTTCCCGAACGTCACCGAAATTAAGAAACGTTAAGTCTGGTTAGGCATAGGTTCCCAACCTTTTTGCTGCGATTACCCCAAAATACAATTTCACTATTATCCATTACCCCAATGAAAAATACCCGTAATATAGGAAAAGAAGTAATTATATTTTTATACATCAAAAGCAGACAAAGTTAATGGAAATTATTCAATACAATAGTACCAATCTATAATAATCAGAGGTATAATAGCCGTAACCTAGCCGTGATTCTTAATGTGAGTGTTGAGCTTGTATTGCCTGTGCCAGTTTATTTATTCTTGGCTTTGTGACTGAAAGGGCTATTTGGGTGTCGTTTGCCACGTTGAGTCTGCTACGTTTCTTGGTCTTCATTCCAAGGACAGTAGAAAAAGTTTGTTCACATAAGTGGTTGAAAATCCTATGAGAATTTGTACTGCTCTAGAGACTAGTGTTGGTATATCCTGCAGACGTGAGATCCAAAATGTGTCTAGACCAGACTTGATCTCAAACAAAAGCTTCCATGCATTGTTCATCCTGAGTGTGAGAAATTCTTCTTTTGCTCAATAGTCCTCATCAGGAATGATATCTTTACTCACAAGATATGGATTTCTTACTCATTCATTGTTGGAATTATTCAAGTTTGGAAAGTACTTACGTAAGTTTTCCATGGGGCCATATAGGTGATCACTGATGTCTATCTTCATGTGGTTGAGGATGTCTTCAGAATTAACTTTATCAAGGAAAGCATCCAATGCAGGAAATTGTGCAAAAGTTCCCTTTCCAATACACCTGGTCCATAGTACTAATTTCCCACAAAATGAAGCAATATTGTCCTGAAGTTCCCAAAACAAACATCCATTACCCCCAAAATATGGGTTCATTACCCCATTGGGGTCATTTACCCCGGGGTTGGGAACCATGGGGTTAGAGGGTGTTACAGTACCGCACTGAATATTAACCCCTCTATTGCTATAGGCCCGGATGTAACATTACCGGCCTGGCGCTCCCAATAAAAGGATCTATTTCTATGCTCCGTCGTCCAGCCTTATTCCTCATACTAACATACACTAACGGATATTACTACATGGTGGCTAGCGGTCGGATAATATAAAGCGTAAACAAACAAAGGAAATGCGTAAACAAATCAGCAACCCACGAGAACATACAAAAAAAACAAAAAACTTCACACACGTGTTGGAAAAAAAAAAACTACCGGCGCCATATTGCAACCTGTACGTACATCTCATTACTTATACCCATCAAAGCTCCAACTCTTGTCAGAAGATAAGATAAACCATACGCTGACAGTAATATTATTTATTATTGTTCTTATTACTATTATCATTATTATCCGTACTGTTTTATCGTTGATATTGACAAAAACAAATACATTATGGCACACCTTCTACCAACTATGAATTGGTCCGACCCCGACTTGAGCGAAGCCATGGCGCTGTTCAAGCAAAAAATGACCTTATACATAGAAGACGAGGAAATAACGGACGAAACCAAACAGGCCAGAAAAATCTGCCGTGGTATAGGCGACCAAGGTCTGAGACGCCTAAATGCTAGTGGACTTACCGACGAACAGAAGAAGTCACCAGAACACCTATGGAATTTCTTCGAAAGTCAGCTTAGAGTGAACGTCAATTTCAGAATCCACAGACTTCACCTAATGCAATACCGCCAGAAACAAGGCGAGTCACTTGACGACTTTATCACAAGGGCCCGCACACTCGCACAAAAGTGCGACTTTACAGATGAAGAATTGAGTGAGAGATTAATAGAACTCATCATATTCTCCACACCCTACGATGCCTTCCGTAATGAACTGTACAGCAAACCAAAGGGGTACAGCACAGCCAGCGTCCTAACGGAAGGCCGGAAATATGAAGCCCTTACCGCCGGAAACGACCAACTTAACCAGCTCGGAATGCCAAAAGCAGAAAAACTATACAGCATCAACCGAGGCAGAAAATGTGGAAACTGCGATACCAGTCACAAGCCCAGACGATGCCCAGCATATAATAACGAATGCTCCACATGCGGAAGCATGGGGCACTGGGCAAGATGCTGCAGAAAATCCAAGGAGAAGGAACGCAGAAACAAAAGCAAACACAGGAGCATGTCACGAAACCCACGGCACCACACCACAAGAAGAAACCCACACACAAGGTGTGGGGAAAATATCGACCATATTGGCACCGGCAATCACGAAGATGAATACCTGCAACACTTCCATTCCATCACTGTCAGTGACAAATGCTTAGACAGTATAACAAAAAAACCCAGGGATGAAGCCTACACAACCCTGAATATCAGACCACCCCACCTGAAATGCAGGACACACCACACCCTTCACATGAAGATCGATTCCGGAGCCTCAGGTAACACACTACCACTGAGGACATTCCAACAGATGTATGGAACATCAGAAAAAGCCCTTTCCATTCTGCAACCCTGCCCACATGTAAAACTCACCTCATACGGAGGCAACCTAATAAGATGTCTGGGAACCATCAGCTTCCCATGCCAATACGAGGACTCTGAATGGACAGACACAACATTCTATGTAGTGGAAGTACCAGGACCTGCAGTCGTGGGACTCCCAACAAGTGAGAAGCTGAGGCTGATCACGATACATGTGGACGCCTTAAAGAGATGCCCAACCAAACCCATCTCTTCCATCAGCCAACTAGTAGCGGAATACCCCAAACAGTTCGACAGGATCGGAAACTTCAGTGGAACCGCCAAACTCCTACTACAGGTCAGAGCAACACCAATAGACAGTAAACTCCCATCACCAGCCGAAATACTCTTCGGCAGACCAATACCTACCACCCTACCCAGTCGGTCAGAACCAAGCAAGGAAGACCACCGCGAACAGCTACATGTGAGATCATCAAACATGAAAATGCACCATGATCATCACAACGGAACCAGACAGCTTCCACCACTATACCCAGGCCAGTGCGTACGGGTACTTAACAAGCCTAGCGACACGTGGCACCCCGGGACCATCATCAGGAATGACGATGGACCTAGGAGCTACATAGTAGAGACACCAAATGGCGCAAGACTCCGCCGCAACCGCACTCACCTACGAGCCATACCTGCTCCAGCGACAAGGAAGGTTCGTTTTAACATCCCAGAACCTGATACCCCACATAGCACAACCAAGCCAGAAGAAACAACGACTGGAGGTGAGATAAGAATACCCAACACCAACACACCCCCACCATACAGAAACAGATATGGCCCAGTCCAAACTAGATCTGGCAGAACAGTAAGAACTCCAGCGGGGTACAGGGACTGATACCATACCATAAGGGGGACACAACATATCATACAAAAATATAGATACACACACAGACACATGTATACACACACAACTAAAACAGGGGGGATGTTACAGTACCGCACTGAATATTAACCCCTCTATTGCTATAGACCCGGATGTAACATTACCGGCCTGGCGCTCCCAATAAAAGGATCTATTTCTATGCTCCGTCGTCCAGCCTTATTCCTCATACTAACATACACCAGCGGATATGACTACAGAGGGATGTCCGCTTTTGGAATGCCAGAATGTAAGCTTGGGTGTGCGGGGTGGTTTAATGTATAAAGACTCGGAAATAGAAATCCGAGATCGGAGTTTAAGTTCCAGTCGGGTTCTTTGGGAAAGACTTTAATCCATCTCTTCTCCCCTCAGCTATGGGTTAAATAATAGAAATTGTATCAGTAAATCATTATTATCTCTATAAAGAAATTTTACAATCTAAACTATTTTCTTGCTTTAAATAACCAGTTAAAAAGGTTGATAAGCAATAAAAACTAAATTAATAATTCATTCAATTTTATTATTCTTTCTCTTCGATAGTCAATAAAGTTTTCTCAGTTTTCTTCACTCTCATTAACCCGCTTGCGTCTTAGTGGCTTTTTCACCTTGCGTGTGAGGAAATGATTAAAAAAATCATCCTTTTAAACAAAAAACGTATCCTACCATCCTAAATAATATATATATATATATATATATATATATCCAGGTGAAGAGGATCCAAGTTTTATACAACCAACATCCAACATTGCCTGATGAGGAGATTCTATCTCGAAACATAGAAATTTCCGTGTTGCAATGTACATTTAATTCATAATCTAAACTTATATATAAATGGAACTGTGCCTGTGTGTGTGTTTATCTGCGTGTGTGTGTGTGTCTATGTCTGTGTCTGTGTGTGTGCCCGTTACCTATAGGCTACGAAACGGCTGAACCGATTTTCTTGAAAATTTACACAGTTGTACTATAAGCGTCTGCGAGTGTTCTTAGCTAGTTTTTGTGTCGAGGTACCCACGATAAATATCGAAAATCGATAATCGAAAAAATGGGGTTATAGAAAGGGTGGTCCGATTTTAATCAAAATTCATACACTCATAGACAAAGACATAAGAAACGATATTCAGAAGTTTCAAGGTTGCAGTTCTTACAATAGTGCAGAAAATCGATATTATATATATATATATATATATATATATATATAAGGCAAGATGTTTGCGTGCGTGTGTTTATCTGCCTGTATGTCTGCATATTTTTCAGCCCTTTTATTTTAGTTTTTGCATCGGGTTTGGCTCTAAGTAGGTATAATTTAAGTTCTTAGTCTCAGCCATGATACCATTTACTCAGAGGACTTATTTAGCCTTCAAAATTCAGTTTACGACGAAAAAAAACTTATTTGATATCGATACCAGGAAATCAAAATTTGACTTAAATCCATTTATTTTTCTTTCAGTATACGGTTTCGCTTTAACTGGAAACAACTATTGCTTTTTAGTCTTTCGAGCCAACGTCCAAAAAGTCGGAGCTCCAGGACCATGGATTAGTTTTAAAGCTTTCATTACACCCGAACAACGCCGGGCTATGCTGCTAGTTATATATATATATATATAATTTTTAGTCAGGTGTTTGAAGGAAGAGTGAAAATGTTTGTTTCAAGTTCATTTATTCACTGTTTATGTGAAAATTAAATTAATTCTTTCACTTTTTCAACATTTGTGAAAGCTGAGAGTTCAAATTTCTCTTGCGCTCATTCTCGCACAGATGCTCTTGAGTAACGTATAGTTGCCTGACGTCTTCGCCCGTCTTTCGTTTAAATAACAGGGTGGGCTGATCTCTCTTGCCTTGAATGGTAGCCAGTGTAGAAAAAAAGACTAATCTTTATTGAAAACTGAATTGAAATCAATGTTAAATCATTCTGTTCTCTCTTTCTCTACCAAGAATTCATGGCAAATCACAGATAATAAACAAAAGAAAACTGTGGAGAGCCATGATCCTTTTGAGGGAACATGGAATTAGCAATTTAATGAATACTTTTTCTTCTCCTGCTATGACTGACAATGGGTATAGCAATCTTTATTTTTGCAGTCTGAGCAAGAGTTAAGTATATTTACAAATTTTAGTTTTAGTACGGCAAAACGCCAGGTAATAAAAAAAGTTGGGGTAGGAAAATTCCGTTGCAGCATTCTTGCTAGAAAGAAGCTCTTTCCTTAGAAAACAGCATTCGAAGCCTAGTCCCTGATTCGAACAAGTAGCTACCGATTCCAGATCATTTTGGAATATTGTGTATTCTTCGTCATTTTGTGTTAAAACGCACAGTTGTTCATTTTAAAATATAGTGAATCGTTGGTCATTTTGTGTTAAAATGCACAGTTTGGCATTTTGGTATATAATGTATTGTTGGTCATTTTGTGTTAAAATGCACAGTTTGACATTTTGGAAAATAGCGTATAGTTGGTCATTTTGTTTTAAAATGCATAGTTGGTCATTTTGAAATATAGTGTATCGTTGGTCATTTGTGTTAAAAATTATCGTTTGTCATTTTTGGAATATCGTGTATTGTTGGTTATTTTGTCTTAAAATGCCCAGTTTTTTATTTTGTGTTAAAATATATCGTCCGTCAATTTAAGAAAATAATGTATCGTTGATCGCTTTTTGTTTAAATGCACTGTTGGTCATTTTGCGTTAAAATGTATCGTTCGTCATTTTGGAATATAGTGTATTGGTGATCATTTTGTGTTGAAACGCATAATTGTTCATTTTGGAATATAGTGTATCTTTTGTCATTTTGTGTAAAAATGTATCGTTAGTCATTTTGGTATATAGCGCATCGTTGGTCATTTTGTGTTAAAATGCATGGTTAGTCAATTGTGATAAAATTATCGTTCGTCATTTTAGAATATAGTTTATCGTTGGTCATTTTCTGTTATAATGCACATTTGGTCATTTTGGAATGTAGTGTATCGTTGGTCATTTAGTGTTAAAATGTATCGTTCGTCCTTTAGGAATATAGTGTATCGTTGGTCATTTTGTGCTAAAATGCATAGTTGGTCATATTGGAATATAGTGTATCGTTGGTCATTTTGTGTTAAAATGCGTAGTTGGTCATTTTGGAATATAGTGTATCGTTGGTAATTTTGTGTTAAAATGTATCGTTCGTCTTTTTGGAATATAATGTAACATTGGTCATTTTGTGTTAAAACGCATAGTTGATCATTTTGGAATATAATATATTGTTGGTCATTTTGGAATATAATGTATCGTTGTTGATTTTGTGTTAAAATCCAATGTTTGTCATTTTGTGTTAAAATGGATAGTCGGTCATTTTGGAATATAGTGTATCGTCGGTCATTTTGTGTTAAAATGCACAGTTGGTCATTTTGGAATATAATGTATCTTTCGTCATTTTGTGTAAAATGTATCGTTAGTCATTTTGGTATATAGCGTATCGTTGGTCATTTTGTGTTAAAATGCATAGTTAGTCATTTTGTGTCAAATTTTATTATTTAGCATTTTCTGTTAAAATGTATCGTTGGTCATTTTTCGATAAAATAAATATGTCGTTGGTTATTTTGTGTTAAAATGTTTCGGTGATCAATTTTTGATAAAATGTATTGTTGGTCATTTTGTTTAAGGTTTACTGTTGGTCATTTTGTGTTAAAATTTATCGGTGGTCATTTTGTGATAAAAAGTATCATTGGTCCTATTGTGTTAAAATGTATTGTTGGTCATGCTCTGTCAAAAATATCGTTGGTCATTTTGTTTTAAAATGTATCGTTAGTCAATTTTTGAAAAACGCATTGTTGGTGATTTTGTGATAAAATATATCGTTGGTCATTTTGCTTTAAAGTATATCGTCGCTTATTCGCTGATTAAAATGAATCGTTAATAATTTTGTTTTAAAATTTACTTTAGGTCATTTTGTGTTAAAATATATCGTTGGACATTTTGTGATAAAATATATCGTTGGTCATTTTCTGTTAAAAGGTGTCATTGGTCCTTTTGAGTTACAATACAGTAGCGGCCATAATATAAGGAACGGAAAAAACAAAGACATAAATATGTGTATTACTTAAAAAGTAATGCATGATTAGCAATGAAATTTTTATCGAATAAAGATTAGCGTGTAATGCATAAATATTATTCAAAGTTACAAAAATTTTCAAAATAGTTTTTTTTTTCTTTTTTAATAAAGATTAAACGGAACAAAGGAAATAAGCTACTGGACAAAAGTTAAGGAACGATCTTGTTAGTACTTGATTGTGAACAAAATGTCAACAAAATTTAATATTTGGCAAACATCCCTTTATTTTCAATGACTTCGCTGCATCGTCGACCACATGATCTAATTAATTTATTGCAAAAATCAGCAGTAATTTTTTCCCATTCGTCTTTCAGTAACTCTCATAGGTGATCCTGGTTTTTCGGTTTTCTTTTCCGAGTCCTTTCTCTAATTATCTTCCAAACATTTTCTATTGGATTCAGGTCGGGGCTCCTTCTTTAAAGCAATTCCTCCTTCTTCAAATAGAGTCAAAACCTTCTGAGCCATCTGGTAAGGTGTATTGTCCTGCATAAAAATAGGAGATTCATAAAAAAACATGGTGTAATCTTAGTACCACATGCTGCTGAAGAAGCCTTTTGTAAATCTCAGCATTGATATTGCCATGTACGCGGATGATAGGGCCAACTCCTGCAGATGAAATCATTTCCCACACCATAACACTGCAGCCACCAATTTTAACAGTTTTCTTGACGCATTGAGATAACAGTCTTTCACCTGTTCTACGGGGTACGTACGTTTTGCCCCCAGAACCAAATATAGTAAACTTGGACTCGTCACTGAAATGAACTGCATCCCATTGTGCGTCCAAACAACATGTTCTCTCGCAATTGGAGTAGATAGCTCTATCTATCGCCCGGTTCACACTCCATGGAGTAGATAGATCTATCTATCGCCCGGTTCACACTCCACCCACGTCTATTGAACAGGTTAAGAGGCTCATCCCTTGTTCCCTGTTTAGGATGTGGTTTCCGGCTTTCTCTTTTCCAATCTTTTCACTATTACGTAGCCCCCTGCACATCAGTGACGTTACCGCCTTGCTCGGGGTGATATGATTAAAAAAAAATATCCCAGGCGTGCCCGTTGTTTTCGCTTTGAAATGAGAGGTTTCGAAGCTGGAATACGGGCATGCAATCCTGCATTTTTTTAACCTGCGAGCAACCGTTTTCCTTGAGATCTTATTAGCTGTGTTTTTACTAAATTTACGGGCAATTGATGTAACAGTTTCAAAACGGTTTTTATAGATATTCTAACAATTCTTCGATCTTCTCTTTGCGATGTTTTTGGAGGTCTGCTGGTTTTTGGTTTTGCATCTAACGTTTTATCGATTTTAGACCTGCTAATTACACGACCAACGACACTTTTAGACCTATGAACAATATCAGAAATTTCTGAAATTGACTTTTTTTCTTGATAGTTAACGATAATGAGTTTTTTTCTTTGAAAGAGAGCGTTTTGCGTGTAGAATTTGCTTTAAAAAAGTCTTAATGATAAATGAACTTTTACTTATTGTTGAAAAGCTCCATCGAGTTTTTTAACAATGTAAATAAAAAGTTTATGGAAATTAACATCGTTCCTTAACTTTTGTACAGTAGCTTATTTCCTTTGTTCTATTTAATCTTTATTTTAAAAAAAACAAACTATTATATAAATTTTTGTAACTTTGTATATTTTTTCATTACACGCTAATCTTTATTAGGTAAAAATTTCATTGCTAATCATGCATTACTTTTTAAGTAATACACATATTTATATCTTTGTTGTTTTGTTCATTATATTATGGTCGCTTTTGTATATCGTGGCTGATTTTGTGTTAAAATGTATCGTTGGTCATTTTGTGATAAAAAATATTTTTTGTTATTTTGTGTTAAAGTTTATTGTGGTCATTTTGTGATAGAATGCATCGTTGGTCATTTTGTTTTAAAATTTATCGTTGTCATTTTGTGATAAAATGTACCGTTTTTAGTTTTGTGATAAAATATATCGTTGGTCATTTTGTGATAAAATATATTGTCGATAATTTTGTGTTGATCGTATTCTTGGTAATTTTCTGTTAAAATATACCGTTGGTCATTTTGTGTTAAAATATATTTTTGATCATTTTGTGTTAAAATGTACCGTTGGTCATTTTGTGATAAAATGCATTGTTTGTCATTTTGTGATATAATTTATAGTTGGTCATTTTGTGATAAAATATATCGTTGCTCATTGTGTGTTATTGTTGGTCATTGTGAGTTGGTCATTGGTATTGTTGGTCATTTTTACTATAAATATGTATTGCTGTTATTTTTACTATAAAAACGTAATTTTATTCTTTAAGAGTGTTTTGTTTTTGTTTGGGGGTTTTACGATTCGCCGATAGCTTGGACCGTAACAGGTGCTACTACCCAAGGTCTGAGTGGACCTGTGAACAGCAGCAATCAAGAGGTTTGTCCATTCTTCTCAAAATCTCCAAGCTTCTTATCGGAAGCATTGTTACCGGATGTAGTTTATCTTAATACTCTAAACTAAACAGTCATGAAGAAATCATTAGATGTCATTAGAAATTTCAATAAATATGCTGGGGATCACCCCTTTTTGCACATAAGAATGGACTCGCCTGATGTGCACATATAATTATGCCTATACAGAGAACGGCAGTAGTTGAGTAGTTGTAAAAAGTAGTTGTAGAGTTGTACAGTCGCTTAGTTGGTCAGTAAGTTGGTGCAAAGTAGCTTGGAGTTGTTTGGATATAGACTCATTACCCGGACATACTATATACAGTCTTGCGGCGAAATAGTATGTCCGAGTAATGAATCTATATCCAAACAATTCCAACTTACTCTGCATTATTATTATCATGTTGTCATTTTTCATCATGTTTCGTTTTCTGCTATGGTCGCACTGCGGCAAGACATACGGCAGGTAGTGATGTGTTGTTATAGCTCCATTTCATGATTTTTCTATCTCCCCTAACATCCCTAGCGTTACATAGACAAAGTTCTCCTTAGTGTGTGGGCTGTACTTAACAGGACAAATTTTTGTATATCTCTTAAGCTGGAGTTTCCAGGGATCATTTCAATGTGTTGTTTTGTTCCATTTTTTATCATTCCAAGTGCACCTACTATCACTGGCACGACTCTTGTTTTCAATTTCCACATTTTTTCTATTTCAATTTCCAGGTCTTTATATTTTGACAGTTTTTCGAATTCCTTGGTTGCTATGTTACAATCCGCTGGACAAACCATATCAATTAATAAGCAAGTTTTTCTTTTTGGTTTTTAACAATAATGTCCGGCCGATTTGTTTCAATTTTTCTGTCTGTGTAGATGGTGTAATCCTATAGAATGGTGACATGTTTGTTTATATATTTTCTATAGTGTTTGCAAATTGTCGAATGTAAATATTGCCCCACTCTATCGTGACGATTTTTATATTAATATGGGGCAAGTACAGAACATCCTGAGATTAGATTGTCTATTGTTTCTTGGTATTTATCACAGAATCTGCATTTTGGATCCACATTATTATGTATAACATTTGCTTGAAAGTTCCTAGTGAAAATACTTTGGTCTCGCACAGCAAAAATAAAGCCTTCAGTTTCACACTTTAATCCAGATGCTCGTAACCATCGATGAGTATTAACTTTATCAACATTGGATTTATTAGCACGTTCTGGATATTGGCCATGTAAAGGTTTGTCTTGCCAGCGTTGATTCATCTGTTCAAGAGTTTTATCTTTGGCTTTCATTTTCATATTTTTTGCCGCAATAGTTGGTTCTTGGCTTCTGTTTTGCTTTTCTACAGAATCTACTAAATGTAAATCTTGTTTGTATTTACTGCCTTCTTTCATTATTGAATATTTTTTCTTTCTTTCTTCATGTTGCTTGACTAATTGTATTATCCAGTCCTTTGTTGTTTCTATGTATGTTAGTAAGCCAATAGTTGTTGTCTTGTATGACAATTCCAGCTGAATAAGACCTCTTCCACCTTCTTTACGGGGTTATGTATAGCCGGTCTACATCAGCCTTTGGATGATGCATCTTATGCTTAGAAAGAAGCTTTCTTGTTTTAGAATACATTCGCCTGATGTCGTTTAGAGTTCAGTTTAAGATGTTGAAACTATATTGGACAACTGGGATTGAAAGGCTATTAATGGTCATAATTCTGTTCTGAGAATTCAATTCAGTTTTTAATATCAGTCGTAGCCTTCTATAGTACTCTTTACGTACTATTTCTTTCCTTTTTTTATGGTGAATTTGTTCACTCTCATTTACACCTTGGTATCTATAAGCTTCTTCTGGCTTTAATTCTTTTATCGTTACAGCAGGGTCTAAGCTAATTGAAGATGTTTGTTGTAGCTATCCACGTAAAACTGCAGCTTTAGCACATATATTCAAATTGTATTTTCTTTCTTATGTCTTTGCTGAAGCATTTTACAGTTTGAAGAAGACCTTCCAGCACGTTATCCTTCTTAGCATACAACTTTAAGTCATCCATGTAAAATATATGGCTTATTCATTATTATTATTATTTTTATTTTTTCTTCTTTTGGTTTCTTCTTCATATTCATTTCTTTCCGGGTTCCAACCAGAGATCAAAGGTCAGAAATAGCATCATGTTATTTTCTACTGAATATTTTTGTAAAAATAAATAAATAAAAATATAAAAACTTTCGAGTTGAGATATTTTACATAGATAAAACTCTTCGTATTTATCAAAACAATTTATGAATTTCTCTTAAGCAGAGATTTTTTTCAATGTGTTGTGTTCCTTTTTTATCATTCCAAGCACACCTACTATCACTGGTACTTTTATTCTCGTTTTCAATTTTTACATTGTTTCTATTTCAATTTCTAGGTCTACATAGTTCGATAATTTTTCAAATTACTTGGTTGCAACGTAACAGTTCGCAGGACAAATTATATCAATTAGTAAGCAAGTTTTTTCTTTTCAGCTTTTGACAATAATGTCCGGCCTATTTGCTTCAATCTTTCTGCATGTAAAGATGGTGTAATCCCATAGAATTGTGATGTGTTCTATTTCTGTTACCGGTGCTGGGTAATGTTCATACCAGTGTTTGTTAATATCTTTTCCAAAGACTGCACATTGTCTAGTGTAAATATTGCCCCACTCTATCGTGATGATTTGTATATTCATTTGGCGCAAGGACAAAACATCGTGAGGTTAAGTAGTCTATAATTTTATGATATTTTGAACCACATTATTATGTATGATATTTGCTTGAAAGTTCCTAGTGAAAAGACTTTGGTCTTGTGCTGCAAGAATAAAGCCTTCTGTTTCAGACTTTAATCCAGATGCACGTAACCATCGATGAGTATTAATTTTATCAACATTAACTTTATTAGCATGTTCTGGATATTAGCCATACAGAGGTTTGTCTCGTAAGTGTTGTTTTATCATTTCAAGAACTTTATCCTTTGTTTTTATATTTTGCTGCAACAGTTAGTTCTCGGGTTTTGTTTTGTTTTTCTACAGAATCTACTAAATGTAAATCTTCTTCTTCTTCTTCTTCTTCTTCTTCTTCTAATTATCATTATTATTTTATATTATTTTATTTTATTTTTTTAATCATTTCAACCCGATCAAGGCAGTTTCACTGCCACTGTTGCGCGGGGGTTACATAGGGGAATGTGATGAGAAAGAGGGGTAGGTTATGGGAGATGTCAGGAGGAGGGTAATAGACCGATGAGAATACCGGTGTAATGGGGGTGGAGTGGATGGAGAAAAGAGCTTGAGAGAAAGTGTTATGGTGAAACACACTTATTCCTCAGATAATAGACTCTCCCTCCTATATTAATAAGAGTTAACAGGAAGTTCTTGGGAAGTTCATCGCAGTTCTTTTTTGACTTGCGTGTTCATTTCCGACTTACCTGACCTTGGTTTGGCGAGTGTCTGACTTTTGTTGGAATCAAAAAAAAAAACACAAACTTTAATCACTTATTTGAAATTACTTCATTTTAAAAAGAAAGGACCTTTTTGTATAGATAAGTTTATTTTTATTTTCTTTATTTTCTTTTTCGTTTATTTATCTTTTCTTTTTTATTCTTCTAGCTTTTTTGTTGTTTATTTTCGTATTTTTGGCGGCCATATTTGTTTTTTATTTAGGTCGGCCGTTTTGAATTTATTTTTTGTTTCTTTTTCGTTTTTTTCAGTATCTGTTTGGCCTTAAGGGCCATATTTATATTTTTTTAATAGTAACTGTCCATTTTGACCAAGAATCTGAAAAATTAGCTGATTTTTATTTTTCTTCCACAGTAACTTTTCTTTTTTTCAGCCCCTCCCCAGTTTTTCTTTTGCGGAAGTCGCCGTTAGGAGACTTTTCGCTTTCTTTTTGTTTGTTTGTTTTTGTATTTTTTTTTTTGCATTTAATTTAATTGTACATTTGTAAAGTTTAATCGTTGTCTTTTTTTGTTAATTCTTTTTGTAAAGTGTAGTTTAACCGCTTAAATTTAATTTTAGCCCCTCCCCCTATTTTCCTTGTCGGGAGTAGCCGTTTAGGCTACCCTTGGTTTTTCTGTTTGTTTTATTTTTTTCCCTTGTGTAATTGTAATTTGTTTAGTTTATTGTATAAATTTGTTTAACTGATAGTTTATTAAACCTCTCACGAGGCTGTTTCTTGCCTTTTAAGGCAATTTTTTCTTGAAGTTTATTTGTGGCCGTTAAAGGCTAGTTTTTAATTTACCAGTTTTTGTAATTTTTGCTTGCCGTCATTGGCTGATTTGTTATTATTTTCTTAAATCCTTCGGGGCTTATTCTTGTGGTAAAACCGTTATCTTGTCCTTAAAAGTTTACTTTGTGAATTTTTTTTTTCCATTTTGCTCCCGCTTTCTCCCACCCCTCCCATACTTTTAAATAGTTTGGAAAAAAAAACAAAAAAAAACAACTGAGCTGAGTTTAAAATTTCAAAATGGCCGACAGTAGTCGGTCTATAAAGAAAAAACTCTCATTCGACCCCCCTTGGAAGAAACCTCCAGATAAAAATGATGAGACGTTTCCTCCCCTTCCTACAAAAGAGAAGGATGAAAAACTTATACCGACCAAATCAAAGATGGCCGATAATGGTCAATCAAATGAAGATGAAAATGATAAAGAAAAAAAGGTAAACAAGACAACGAAAGATGATGAGGCCGGGGAATCGCCCTGTGGCTGGAAGTCCCCTCCGAAATGCACGATCAATCTGGCAGAGTTCTTGGAGAGAGCTAAGAGCTACGCACACCTTGTCGTAGAAGGTGGGCTCTTGGAGGATCCCCAAGAATTAAAGAAGATTGGAAAAAGAATAGTGTCAGTCTTCGTGGTGGACAAGCGTACGCGCAAAATTTGTCGCAGCACGAAAGACGCAGTGATCCAAACACTGAGGTCAAAGGAGGTAAAGCCCTTAAGGATAGTGAAAGGTGCGGGCTTCTTCATGTGGGACGTGCTGCTACCCACACCAGAGGATTGCCTGAAAATAGCCAGAGAAGACCTAATAACGGATGATTACATCTTCCGCACAGAGTACGAAGGCAAAAGAAGGACCAGGGTAGCAGTATATGAGGTTCCTCCTCAGGTCATCGGGGAGCATCTTGCTGCGTACTTTTCGCAGTTCGGCGAAATTTTAGATGCCTCCTGCGAGGACCTGACCGGGGGATGGTCTTTTGATTTAATGATCGACCGCCACGCCTTCCAGACCATCCCCAACTGTCTTGACGTAGGGGGCCTGAGCTTGCCGGTAATCGTGGCCGGCCGCAAGCCAAAATGCTGGAGGTGTGGGGAGACTGGTCACCTCTCCTCCTCCTGCCCAGAGAAGAAGGCCTCTGGAAGCCAGGCTCCAAAAGACCAAAATCCCCCTCTGGCCGCTTCTGTTACATCTGTCTCGCCTGTAGTGGGCATGCCAACATCCAGGACCGGTGAGCTAGTTCCCCCGGTTGGGAATAAAAAAGTTCCCTCACCCCCGGAAAACCTTCGCCAACTGCTAGTGCAGCCATGGAGAAGGAAAAGGGGGAGTGGCTGGTTGTTGGTAGGGCCAGGGGGAAGCGCCAAGCTGCGGAACCTCGGTCCCCGGAAACTCCTAAGACCATAGGCACAAACAGCCCCACTCCCTCCACCAGCAAGAAGGGCGATGCCTCGGCCTGGTCGGCCCCTAAATTGGAAGACCTCAGGAGGGCTTACGACCCAGGGTATGAAAAGTTCCAAAAAATAAAACAGCTAAAGCATATGCTGGAGAAGCGCCCATTTCGTCCCTCAGAGGACCAAAAAAAACAGCTGGCACATCGTCCACCCTGCCCATCGGCCTCTGCCCCATCCTCTCCCGATAAAAAGAAAATCGAAAAGAAAGTCAAGTCAGCTCAGCCCTCGCCCAGAAAAACCACCCCTCTTAGTAGGGAACCCAGCCCTTTCCGTATCCCCTCCCAACCATCTCCCAGTCCTTCCCCCAAGAAAAAATTACCTCCGCCGGCGAAGAGGCATAGGAGTCCCACCTTAGAAGACAGAGAGGCGAGGAAAAAATCAACCAAAGCGCCTCATTTATTGGGCAAGGATGTGTGCAAAATTTCCCATGCCCAAGAAGAAAGAGCCAAGAACTTTGGCAATAGAATAAGTAAGTTAAAAATTCTCCTTGCAATGAAGAAATGCAAGGAGAAAGACATTGAAATTCCCACCAACTTCCCAGAGGCGCAACGCCTGCTTACAGTGGTTCGATCTGGGACTGGGACAGCCAAAGTGTGGGACATGCTGTTGGAAGCAGAAAAAAATATAAAAATGTCTCCACCGATCGTCTGCAAGGAAGGGGAAGTCTTGGAGAAAGCCAAAGAATTCTGTGTAGGACGGGTCCCAATTTTGGTTCACCCCTCCCTGTACAGAGCTTTAAAACTAACATTCCCCTGGGATGTTGGTGGCCTCTCCCGTGACGGCTCTATTGACAAAGAGATGGGCAAAGGATCTATGGGAGAGGCTGTCGGCATCCTTTCCCCGTCCATGTTCTGTCCAGGACCCCAACTCTAATTATGCATCACAATGGCTTTATGGTTAGCAAGTATGAATGCCCGGGGGCTGAGGTCTGAGTCTCGGAGGGTGAGACTCACTCATGATCTCCAGCGCCTCGGGGTTGATGTTTGTTGTCTACAGGAAACCCGGTTTTTAGCTGGCGACTATGAGGGCATTCTGTCTAGGGATTACGATCTCTATTCAGCATGTTTTGATGGTCGTTCTAGAGGAGTTTCTTGGCTAGTGAGCAAGTCATTGGGTGCGGCGTGTACGCTTGTCTTCGCGGATCCAGCGGGCAGGATTTGTGTGCTGGATATTACCATAAAGGAGAAGTCTTTTCGGCTCATTGGGGTTTATGCGCCCAATGTCCATAGGGAGCGTCCTGCTTTGTTTCGGCAGCTCGAGTCGTTCTTTGGAACATCGAGGCGGGTAATTTTAGCGGGGGATTGGAATGCCGTCCTTGACCCTGAGAAAGATCGGATAGGAGAAAGATCGGGTACTAACAACCCGGATGTGAAACCATTTCGGGAATTTCTCGACAGGAATGATCTTGTCGATAAATACCGAAATGAACACCCCCGGGAGGTAGTGTGGACTTGGACTAATAGGGGCAGCTCGGATTCGAAGGTACGCGCAAGCTACCTCGACCGAGTCCTAGTTAGGAGAGTCGACGTAGGGCTCTTAGGTTGTCCAAGTTTCCATTCGATAGTTTACACGGATCATAGGCTCGTCCGGGTTCGTGTAAACTTAGATAAGCCTAAGGTTAAGTTGGCTGGCTACTGGAAATTGAACGCGTCATTATTTGATAGCCAAGATTTCCAGCACCAGCTTTTACTAACACTAAAGCGGGAACTGACGGGGGCTGTGGTTGGGAATAAGTGGTGGGACACACTTAAATCCAAAATTAGGTCGTTTGCTGCCGACTATAGCCGTCGGCTCACCTTAGCTAATTTAGCGGCGCAAACGACGTTAGAGAAAAAGTTGATCGGGCAGTTAAATCCCGTAATAGTGGGGACGTAGCCTTAGCTAGGGCCGAGCTGGCCTCCTTGCTTATCAAGAAGGATCAAGCTCTGGTAGTTAGGGCTAGGTTAAAAAGAATGTCTTCTGAGGCAACGAATATGGCCGCAGAATTGCGTGCAGAGGAAGCTAGGCAAGCAGCCAATCGGCATATCAAGGACATCACATTGCCGGATGGTCGTACCGTGACTACAGACGTGGGTATATGTGGAGCTTTTCGGGATTACTTCCAGGATCTTTTCACCAGGGAGCCCGGTCTGAGCTCTGCTCAGTTCGACACCTATTTGGCTGACTTTCCCCGCCTCTCGGCGGCTGAAGCGGCTAGGTGCGAGGGGCCCATAACAGAGTCGGAAATCTGGGATGCGCTGAAATTGGTTGGCCGGGACAAAACTCCAGGATTGGATGGTCTTCCCTACGAACTGTACTTGAGGCAGTCGTCCGTTCTTGTTCCTCTGCTGGCTCTTGTTTATAACAACTGGATGAAGCAGGGGTCTATACCTCGACGCTTCACCAGGGGTGTAATCAAGTTGCTTCGCAAGAGCAAGAGCGGTGGGGGTGGCATAGATAATTATCGGCCTTTAACGATGTTAAATACTGACTTAAAGATTTTTGCCAAGATCTTGGCCGGCCGTTTGCAGGCTGTCCTCTCTAGTCTGATTGGCCCCGAGCAGACTTGTGCTGTGAAGGGCAGGACTATTCAGGACAACCTTCATTTGGTGCGCCTGATCATCGAGAAAACCGACACCGAAGCCGCGCTGATCAATTTGGATCAGTCCAAGGCATTCGATAGGGTTGACCATCGCTTCTTGGAATCTGTCCTTTCCGCCGCCGGTTTCGGGCCGTACTTTCGCTCCTGGATCCGACTGCTGTATGAGTCCCCCGGTGCGCTGGTGGAAGTGAATGGGGTAAGATCGAAGCCCTTCACATTATCTCGCTCCATTCGTCAAGGTTGTCCACTTTCGCCCTTGCTGTACGTTCTTGCGTTGGAACCTTTCCTTCGCAAGTTAAAGGCGAATCCGGTCCTTCGCGGAATTTCCCTACCTGGTGCTACCACCTCGGCCAGGTACTCCGCCTATGCTGACGACGTTTCGGTTTTTGTGTCGAGCAAAGCCGAGATTGACGAAGTCAGCAAAGAAATCAGATGCTATGAGACGGTGACAGGGGCCAAGATCAATCGCGATAAGTCTGTTGGCTTGCGATTGGGTGCGTGGAAGGGAGTTTCTCTTCCCGGACCTTTCCTCTGGACGGACGGGCCGATCAAGATTCTCGGCGTCTTTTTCGGTCCTGATCTCCAGTTGGAAATGAATTGGTCGGAGGTTCGAGAGAAGGCCGAGGGCGCAGTTCGTCTGTGGACTCGGAGGAATCTTTCCTTAAAGGGGAGGGCGGAAGTATGTGCCTCGCACATCTACCCGATTCTCCTTTACCGACTTTCCGTACTTCCTCTCCCGTGTGCCATTCGTTTGGGACTAATACAGCTCTTGTTCTCCTTCCTTTGGGGAGAAGGCAAGTCTCCCAAGGTGCGTCGCGAGATCTGTTGCCTTCATCCTTCTGAGGGCGGTCTGGGCATGCCTAGCGTTGAGATCCGTCAACACACGCTTCGCATTAGATTCCTGGATCGAATGTGTATGCTGGCGGATGAGAATAGCGGCCTCGTTCAAGAGGACGTCCATAAAAACTTTCCATCCTTGAGAAGTGTGCATTTGTCGGAGGAGGAGGCCGGCCGTACTCCTCGTGGCGAATGCTCCTTCTATAAAGAATGTCGTTTGGCTCTCCAGTTTCTCTTACGGGCTACGGATGGCCTCTCCAACGCCCAAACGTTGTCTCTTAGGGCATTATATCGGGTGTTAGTTAGGGGGGCCGTCCAAGATGAACTAATTGGCGAGCTCGGGCTTACGAAGCAGGAGGCTCGCTCCATATGGCCTTGGGCGCCTGGGTTGAAATGTCTCACTAACGATGAGGCATCACTCACCTGGCTGATGATCCGGAAGGCCCTCTGGGTAGGCAAGAGGCTTCATGCAGCGGGCCTAACACCAAAATCAACCTGCGTGCGTTGTGGGCTGTCGACGGAAACCGTCGAACATGCCTTCTTCCACTGCAGTGTTGTTGCTCCGTTGTGTAAGTTTCTTGAAGATCTCATGGTTCGTATCCTGCGTGGAAAGTTCTTTGTCCTTGAGGCTAGTTCTGTTTGTAGCAATGTCGTGCCTCCGTTATCTAGGGCTGAGCACTATGTGCTCTTTTGCTTACTAGGTGTTATGCGAATCGTGATTTGGACGACGCGACAGAAGGAATTCTATGGTGATGAGAAGTTTACCTCTTCCCAACTGATCTTGTTCTTTAAGCATCAGCTTAAAGTCAAGATCAGGACGGAAAGGAAACGACTCACTCCATCTGAATTTGGCAAAAGGTGGGTGAGTCTTGCGCGATTTCTGTCGAGTGAAAGGTGCTGACCTGGAGTGGTTGTTTGATGCTGGTTAGGCATCAGGATATTGGGTGTGCTGGGCAGAACATGTGCACCCCTTCCGTGTTAGGTTAGAATAGGTAAATTTTGATTTTCTGTTTCTAATTTAATGTTAACTTAGCTAGGTTATGATTGCTCATTGGCCCCTTTTTCTTTTTGTCCCCAGTTTTCCTTTAGTTTTAATCCCCCATCCCTTCCCACTTTAGGTGTTCAACAATGTTAGTTCTCCGGTGGATGCGTGGCGACTTTCGTTATTTTTCAAGAGTGCTTTTCGTTTTTTGTTATGGTGTTTAAATGTGTGAGTGGTTGTGTGAATAACTGCTGATTGGATAAATGTAGTCATTATATTTCTTTAAAGCCACGCATTATTTTTCGTCCGGAGAAGTGATTTTGCTGTCACAATATTAGAGTAGTGGGGGGCTTTTATTACTAATACGATTTTATTTAGTTTTTTGTATATATCATTTATTCATTGTATAAAACCATTGGGGATATTTTAATGTTGTTATTTTCTGCCCATGCCCTCCACTGAACATTGTAAATATGGGAGTTAAGTAGGACAACATAGAGCAGCAGAGGTATTATGGTGATCGTGGTAAGAATGGTAAGTAAAAATGTGGTATTGTGGTGTTCGGGTTATTGTAAGTGTGTCAGGGTCGACGAAAGTGAATAGCTAAGTTAAATTAGGACAGATGATGACCAGCCTTCCCCATCCCCAATTTCGGCCTTGTGCCACATTTTTTGTATTCGTACAAAAATAAATACGAGTTCATCGGAGTTCTTTTTTGACTTGCGTGTTCATTTCCGACTTACCTGACCTTGGTTTGGCGAGTGTCTGACTTTTGTTGGAATCAAAAAAAAAACACAAACTTTAATCACTTATTTGAAATTACTTCATTTTAAAAAGAAAGGACCTTTTTGTATAGATAAGTTTATTTTTATTTTCTTTATTTTCTTTTTCGTTTATTTATTTTGATCTTTTCTTTTTATTCTTCTAGCTTTTTTGTTGTTTATTTTCGTATTTTTGGCGGCCATATTTGTTTTTATTTAGGTCGGCCGTTTTGAATTTATTTTTTGTTTCTTTTTCTTTCTTTTCAGTATCTGTTTGGCCTTAAGGGCCATATTTATATTTTTTTAATAGTAACTGTCCATTTTGACCAAGAATCTGAAAAATTAGCTGATTTTTATTTTTCTTCCACAGTAACTTTTCTTTTTTTCAGCCCCTCCCCAGTTTTTCTTTTGCGGAAGTCGCCGTTAGGAGACTTTTCGCTTTCTTTTTGTTTGTTTGTTTTTGTATTTTTTTTTTTTGCATTTAATTTAATTGTACATTTGTAAAGTTTAATCGTTGTCTTTTTTTGTTAATTCTTTTTGTAAAGTGTAGTTTAACCGCTTAAATTTAATTTTAGCCCCTCCCCCTATTTTCCTTGTCGGGAGTAGCCGTTTAGGCTACCCTTGGTTTTTCTGTTTGTTTTATTTTTTTCCCTTGTGTAATTGTAATTTGTTTAGTTTATTGTATAAATTTGTTTAACTGATAGTTTATTAAACCTCTCACGAGGCTGTTTCTTGCCTTTTAAGGCAATTTTTTCTTGAAGTTTATTTGTGGCCGTTAAAGGCTAGTTTTTAATTTACCAGTTTTTGTAATTTTTGCTTGCCGTCATTGGCTGATTTGTTATTATTTTCTTAAATCCTTCGGGGCTTATTCTGGTGGTAAAACCGTTATCTTGTCCTTAAAAGTTTACTTTGTGAATTTTTTTTTCCATTTTGCTCCCGCTTTCTCCCACCCCTCCCATACTTTTAAATAGTTTGGAAAAAAAAACAAAAAAAAAAACAACTGAGCTGAGTTTAAAATTTCAAAATGGCCGACAGTAGTCGGTCTATAAAGAAAAAACTCTCATTCGACCCCCCTTGGAAGAAACCTCCAGATAAAAATGATGAGACGTTTCCTCCCCTTCCTACAAAAGAGAAGGATGAAAAACTTATACCGACCAAATCAAAGATGGCCGATAATGGTCAATCAAATGAAGATGAAAATGATAAAGAAAAAAAGGTAAACAAGACAACGAAAGATGATGAGGCCGGGGAATCGCCCTGTGGCTGGAAGTCCCCTCCGAAATGCACGATCAATCTGGCAGAGTTCTTGGAGAGAGCTAAGAGCTACGCACACCTTGTCGTAGAAGGTGGGCTCTTGGAGGATCCCCAAGAATTAAAGAAGATTGGAAAAAGAATAGTGTCAGTCTTCGTGGTGGACAAGCGTACGCGCAAAATTTGTCGCAGCACGAAAGACGCAGTGATCCAAACACTGAGGTCAAAGGAGGTAAAGCCCTTAAGGATAGTGAAAGGTGCGGGCTTCTTCATGTGGGACGTGCTGCTACCCACACCAGAGGATTGCCTGAAAATAGCCAGAGAAGACCTAATAACGGATGATTACATCTTCCGCACAGAGTACGAAGGCAAAAGAAGGACCAGGGTAGCAGTATATGAGGTTCCTCCTCAGGTCATCGGGGAGCATCTTGCTGCGTACTTTTCGCAGTTCGGCGAAATTTTAGATGCCTCCTGCGAGGACCTGACCGGGGGATGGTCTTTTGATTTAATGATCGACCGCCACGCCTTCCAGACCATCCCCAACTGTCTTGACGTAGGGGGCCTGAGCTTGCCGGTAATCGTGGCCGGCCGCAAGCCAAAATGCTGGAGGTGTGGGGAGACTGGTCACCTCTCCTCCTCCTGCCCAGAGAAGAAGGCCTCTGGAAGCCAGGCTCCAAAAGACCAAAATCCCCCTCTGGCCGCTTCTGTTACATCTGTCTCGCCTGTAGTGGGCATGCCAACATCCAGGACCGGTGAGCTAGTTCCCCCGGTTGGGAATAAAAAAGTTCCCTCACCCCCGGAAAACCTTCGCCAACTGCTAGTGCAGCCATGGAGAAGGAAAAGGGGGAGTGGCTGGTTGTTGGTAGGGCCAGGGGGAAGCGCCAAGCTGCGGAACCTCGGTCCCCGGAAACTCCTAAGACCATAGGCACAAACAGCCCCACTCCCTCCACCAGCAAGAAGGGCGATGCCTCGGCCTGGTCGGCCCCTAAATTGGAAGACCTCAGGAGGGCTTACGACCCAGGGTATGAAAAATTCCAAAAAATAAAACAGCTAAAGCATATGCTGGAGAAGCGCCCATTTCGTCCCTCAGAGGACCAAAAAAAACAGCTGGCACATCGTCCACCCTGCCCATCGGCCTCTGCCCCATCCTCTCCCGATAAAAAGAAAATCGAAAAGAAAGTCAAGTCAGCTCAGCCCTCGCCCAGAAAAACCACCCCTCTTAGTAGGGAACCCAGCCCTTTCCGTATCCCCTCCCAACCATCTCCCAGTCCTTCCCCCAAGAAAAAATTACCTCCGCCGGCGAAGAGGCATAGGAGTCCCACCTTAGAAGACAGAGAGGCGAGGAAAAAATCAACCAAAGCGCCTCATTTATTGGGCAAGGATGTGTGCAAAATTTCCCATGCCCAAGAAGAAAGAGCCAAGAACTTTGGCAATAGAATAAGTAAGTTAAAAATTCTCCTTGCAATGAAGAAATGCAAGGAGAAAGACATTGAAATTCCCACCAACTTCCCAGAGGCGCAACGCCTGCTTACAGTGGTTCGATCTGGGACTGGGACAGCCAAAGTGTGGGACATGCTGTTGGAAGCAGAAAAAAATATAAAAATGTCTCCACCGATCGTCTGCAAGGAAGGGGAAGTCTTGGAGAAAGCCAAAGAATTCTGTGTAGGACGGGTCCCAATTTTGGTTCACCCCTCCCTGTACAGAGCTTTAAAACTAACATTCCCCTGGGATGTTGGTGGCCTCTCCCGTGACGGCTCTATTGACAAAGAGATGGGCAAAGGATCTATGGGAGAGGCTGTCGGCATCCTTTCCCCGTCCATGTTCTGTCCAGGACCCCAACTCTAATTATGCATCACAATGGCTTTATGGTTAGCAAGTATGAATGCCCGGGGGCTGAGGTCTGAGTCTCGGAGGGTGAGACTCACTCATGATCTCCAGCGCCTCGGGGTTGATGTTTGTTGTCTACAGGAAACCCGGTTTTTAGCTGGCGACTATGGGGGCATTCTGTCTAGGGATTACGATCTCTATTCAGCATGTTTTGATGGTCGTTCTAGAGGAGTTTCTTGGCTAGTGAGCAAGTCATTGGGTGCGGCGTGTACGCTTGTCTTCGCGGATCCAGCGGGCAGGATTTGTGTGCTGGATATTACCATAAAGGAGAAGTCTTTTCGGCTCATTGGGGTTTATGCGCCCAATGTCCATAGGGAGCGTCCTGCTTTGTTTCGGCAGCTCGAGTCGTTCTTTGGAACATCGAGGCGGGTAATTTTAGCGGGGGATTGGAATGCCGTCCTTGACCCTGAGAAAGATCGGATAGGAGAAAGATCGGGTACTAACAACCCGGATGTGAAACCATTTCGGGAATTTCTCGACAGGAATGATCTTGTCGATAAATACCGAAATGAACACCCCCGGGAGGTAGTGTGGACTTGGACTAATAGGGGCAGCTCGGATTCGAAGGTACGCGCAAGCTACCTCGACCGAGTCCTAGTTAGGAGAGTCGACGTAGGGCTCTTAGGTTGTCCAAGTTTCCATTCGATAGTTTACACGGATCATAGGCTCGTCCGGGTTCGTGTAAACTTAGATAAGCCTAAGGTTAAGTTGGCTGGCTACTGGAAATTGAACGCGTCATTATTTGATAGCCAAGATTTCCAGCACCAGCTTTTACTAACACTAAAGCGGGAACTGACGGGGGCTGTGGTTGGGAATAAGTGGTGGGACACACTTAAATCCAAAATTAGGTCGTTTGCTGCCGACTATAGCCGTCGGCTCAACTTAGCTAATTTAGCGGCGCAATCGACGTTAGAGAAAAAGTTGATCGGGCAGTTAAATCCCGTAATAGTGGGGACGTAGCCTTAGCTAGGGCCGAGCTGGCCTCCTTGCTTATCAAGAAGGATCAAGCTCTGGTAGTTAGGGCTAGGTTAAAAAGAATGTCTTCTGAGGCAACGAATATGGCCGCAGAATTGCGTGCAGAGGAAGCTAGGCAAGCAGCCAATCGGCATATCAAGGACATCACATTGCCGGATGGTCGTACCGTGACTACAGACGTGGGTATATGTGGAGCTTTTCGGGATTACTTCCAGGATCTTTTCACCAGGGAGCCCGGTCTGAGCTCTGCTCAGTTCGACACCTATTTGGCTGACTTTCCCCGCCTCTCGGCGGCTGAAGCGGCTAGGTGCGAGGGGCCCATAACAGAGTCGGAAATCTGGGATGCGCTGAAATTGGTTGGCCGGGACAAAACTCCAGGATTGGATGGTCTTCCCTACGAACTGTACTTGAGGCAGTCGTCCGTTCTTGTTCCTCTGCTGGCTCTTGTTTATAACAACTGGATGAAGCAGGGGTCTATACCTCGACGCTTCACCAGGGGTGTAATCAAGTTGCTTCGCAAGAGCAAGAGCGGTGGGGGTGGCATAGATAATTATCGGCCTTTAACGATGTTAAATACTGACTTAAAGATTTTTGCCAGGATCTTGGCCGGCCGTTTGCAGGCTGTCCTCTCTAGTCTGATTGGCCCCGAGCAGACTTGTGCTGTGAAGGGCAGGACTATTCAGGACAACCTTCATTTGGTACGCCTGATCATCGAGAAAACCGACACCGAAGCCGCGCTGATCAATTTGGATCAGTCCAAGGCATTCGATAGGGTTGACCATCGCTTCTTGGAATCTGTCCTTTCCGCCGCCGGTTTCGGGCCGTACTTTCGCTCCTGGATCCGACTGCTGTATGAGTCCCCCGGTGCGCTGGTGGAAGTGAATGGGGTAAGATCGAAGCCCTTCACATTATCTCGCTCCATTCGTCAAGGTTGTCCACTTTCGCCCTTGCTGTACGTTCTTGCGTTGGAACCTTTCCTTCGCAAGTTAAAGGCGAATCCGGTCCTTCGCGGAATTTCCGTGCCTGGTGCTACCACCTCGGCCAGGTACTCCGCCTATGCTGACGACGTTTCGGTTTTTGTGTCGAGCAAAGCCGAGATTGACGAAGTCAGCAAAGAAATCAGATGCTATGAGACGGTGACAGGGGCCAAGATCAATCGCGATAAGTCTGTTGGCTTGCGATTGGGTGCGTGGAAGGGAGTTTCTCTTCCCGGACCTTTCCTCTGGACGGACGGGCCGATCAAGATTCTCGGCGTCTTTTTCGGTCCTGATCTCCAGTTGGAAATGAATTGGTCGGAGGTTCGAGAGAAGGCCGAGGGCGCAGTTCGTCTGTGGACTCGGAGGAATCTTTCCTTAAAGGGGAGGGCGGAAGTATGTGCCTCGCACATCTACCCGATTCTCCTTTACCGACTTTCCGTACTTCCTCTCCCGTGTGCCATTCGTTTGGGACTAATACAGCTCTTGTTCTCCTTCCTTTGGGGAGAAGGCAAGTCTCCCAAGGTGCGTCGCGAGATCTGTGCCTTCATCCTTCTGAGGGCGGTCTGGGCATGCCTAGCGTTGAGATCCGTCAACACACGCTTCGCATTAGATTCCTGGATCGAATGTGTATGCTGGCGGATGAGAACAGCGGCCTCGTTCAAGAGGACGTCCATAAAAACTTTCCATCCTTGAGAAGTGTGCATTTGTCGGAGGAGGAGGCCGGCCGTACTCCTCGTGGCGAATGCTCCTTCTATAAAGAATGTCGTTTGGCTCTCCAGTTTCTCTTACGGGCTACGGATGGCCTCTCCAACGCCCAAACGTTGTCTCTTAGGGCATTATATCGGGTGTTAGTTAGGGGGGCCGTTCAAGATGAACTAATTGGCGAGCTCGGGCTTACGAAGCAGGAGGCTCGCTCCATATGGCCTTGGGCGCCTGGGTTGAAATGTCTCACTAACGATGAGGCATCACTCACCTGGCTGATGATCCGGAAGGCCCTCTGGGTAGGCAAGAGGCTTCATGCAGCGGGCCTAACACCAAAATCAACCTGCGTGCGTTGTGGGCTGTCGACGGAAACCGTCGAACATGCCTTCTTCCACTGCAGTGTTGTTGCTCCGTTGTGTAAGTTTCTTGAAGATCTCATGGTTCGTATCCTGCGTGGAAAGTTCTTTGTCCTTGAGGCTAGTTCTGTTTGTAGCAATGTCGTGCCTCCGTTATCTAGGGCTGAGCACTATGTGCTCTTTTGCTTACTAGGTGTTATGCGAATCGTGATTTGGACGACGCGACAGAAGGAATTCTATGGTGATGAGAAGTTTACCTCTTCCCAACTGATCTTGTTCTTTAAGCATCAGCTTAAAGTCAAGATCAGGACGGAAAGGAAACGACTCACTCCATCTGAATTTGGCAAAAGGTGGGTGAGTCTTGCGCGATTCTGTCGAGTGAAAGGTGCTGACCTGGAGTGGTTGTTTGATGCTGGTTAGGCATCAGGATATTGGGTGTGCTGGGCAGAACATGTGCACCCCTTCCGTGTTAGGTTAGAATAGGTAAATTTTGATTTTCTGTTTCTAATTTAATGTTAACTTAGCTAGGTTATGATTGCTCATTGGCCCCTTTTTCTTTTTGTCCCCAGTTTTCCTTTAGTTTTAATCCCCCATCCCTTCCCACTTTAGGTGTTCAACAATGTTAGTTCTCCGGTGGATGCGTGGCGACTTTCGTTATTTTTCAAGAGTGCTTTTCGTTTTTTTTGTTATGGTGTTTAAATGTGTGAGTGGTTGTGTGAATAACTGCTGATTGGATAAATGTAGTCATTATATTCTTTAAGCCACGCATTATTTTTCGTCCGGAGAAGTGATTTTGCTGTCACAATATTAGAGTAGTGGGGGGCTTTTATTACTAATACGATTTTATTTAGTTTTTTGTATATATCATTTATTCATTGTATAAAACCATTGGGGATATTTTAATGTTGTTATTTTCTGCCCATGCCCTCCACTGAACATTGTAAATATGGGAGTTAAGTAGGACAACATAGAGCAGCAGAGGTATTATGGTGATCGTGGTAAGAATGGTAAGTAAAAATGTGGTATTGTGGTGTCCGGGTTATTGTAAGTGTGTCAGGGTCGACGAAAGTGAATAGCTAAGTTAAATTAGGACAGATGATGACCAGCCTTCCCCATCCCCAATTTCGGCCTTGTGCCACATTTTTTGTATTCGTACAAAAATAAATACGAGTTCATCGGAGTTCTTTTTTGACTTGCGTGTTCATTTCCGACTTACCTGACCTTGGTTTGGCGAGTGTCTGACTTTTGTTGGAATCAAAAAAAAAACACAAACTTTAATCACTTATTTGAAATTACTTCATTTTAAAAAGAAAGGACCTTTTTGTATAGATAAGTTTATTTTTATTTTCTTTATTTTTTTTTTCTTTTTCGTTTATTTATTTTGATCTTTTCTTTTTATTCTTCTAGCTTTTTTGTTGTTTATTTTCGTATTTTTGGCGGCCATATTTGTTTTTATTTAGGTCGGCCGTTTTGAATTTATTTTTTGTTTCTTTTTCTTTCTTTTCAGTATCTGTTTGGCCTTAAGGGCCATATTTATATTTTTTTAATAGTAACTGTCCATTTTGACCAAGAATCTGAAAAATTAGCTGATTTTTATTTTTCTTCCACAGTAACTTTTCTTTTTTTCAGCCCCTCCCCAGTTTTTCTTTTGCGGAAGTCGCCGTTAGGAGACTTTTCGCTTTCTTTTTGTTTGTTTGTTTTTGTATTTTTTTTTTTGCATTTAATTTAATTGTACATTTGTAAAGTTTAATCGTTGTCTTTTTTTGTTAATTCTTTTTGTAAAGTGTAGTTTAACCGCTTAAATTTAATTTTAGCCCCTCCCCCTATTTTCCTTGTCGGGAGTAGCCGTTTAGGCTACCCTTGGTTTTTCTGTTTGTTTTATTTTTTTCCCTTGTGTAATTGTAATTTGTTTAGTTTATTGTATAAATTTGTTTAACTGATAGTTTATTAAACCTCTCACGAGGCTGTTTCTTGCCTTTTAAGGCAATTTTTTCTTGAAGTTTATTTGTGGCCGTTAAAGGCTAGTTTTTAATTTACCAGTTTTTGTAATTTTTGCTTGCCGTCATTGGCTGATTTGTTATTATTTTCTTAAATCCTTCGGGGCTTATTCTGGTGGTAAAACCGTTATCTTGTCCTTAAAAGTTTACTTTGTGAATTTTTTTTTCCATTTTGCTCCCGCTTTCTCCCACCCCTCCCATACTTTTAAATAGTTTGGAAAAAAAACAAAAAAAAAAACAACTGAGCTGAGTTTAAAATTTCAAAATGGCCGACAGTAGTCGGTCTATAAAGAAAAAACTCTCATTCGACCCCCCTTGGAAGAAACCTCCAGATAAAAATGATGAGACGTTTCCTCCCCTTCCTACAAAAGAGAAGGATGAAAAACTTATACCGACCAAATCAAAGATGGCCGATAATGGTCAATCAAATGAAGATGAAAATGATAAAGAAAAAAAGGTAAACAAGACAACGAAAGATGATGAGGCCGGGGAATCGCCCTGTGGCTGGAAGTCCCCTCCGAAATGCACGATCAATCTGGCAGAGTTCTTGGAGAGAGCTAAGAGCTACGCACACCTTGTCGTAGAAGGTGGGCTCTTGGAGGATCCCCAAGAATTAAAGAAGATTGGAAAAAGAATAGTGTCAGTCTTCGTGGTGGACAAGCGTACGCGCAAAATTTGTCGCAGCACGAAAGACGCAGTGATCCAAACACTGAGGTCAAAGGAGGTAAAGCCCTTAAGGATAGTGAAAGGTGCGGGCTTCTTCATGTGGGACGTGCTGCTACCCACACCAGAGGATTGCCTGAAAATAGCCAGAGAAGACCTAATAACGGATGATTACATCTTCCGCACAGAGTACGAAGGCAAAAGAAGGACCAGGGTAGCAGTATATGAGGTTCCTCCTCAGGTCATCGGGGAGCATCTTGCTGCGTACTTTTCGCAGTTCGGCGAAATTTTAGATGCCTCCTGCGAGGACCTGACCGGGGGATGGTCTTTTGATTTAATGATCGACCGCCACGCCTTCCAGACCATCCCCAACTGTCTTGACGTAGGGGGCCTGAGCTTGCCGGTAATCGTGGCCGGCCGCAAGCCAAAATGCTGGAGGTGTGGGGAGACTGGTCACCTCTCCTCCTCCTGCCCAGAGAAGAAGGCCTCTGGAAGCCAGGCTCCAAAAGACCAAAATCCCCCTCTGGCCGCTTCTGTTACATCTGTCTCGCCTGTAGTGGGCATGCCAACATCCAGGACCGGTGAGCTAGTTCCCCCGGTTGGGAATAAAAAAGTTCCCTCACCCCCGGAAAACCTTCGCCAACTGCTAGTGCAGCCATGGAGAAGGAAAAGGGGGAGTGGCTGGTTGTTGGTAGGGCCAGGGGGAAGCGCCAAGCTGCGGAACCTCGGTCCCCGGAAACTCCTAAGACCATAGGCACAAACAGCCCCACTCCCTCCACCAGCAAGAAGGGCGATGCCTCGGCCTGGTCGGCCCCTAAATTGGAAGACCTCAGGAGGGCTTACGACCCAGGGTATGAAAAATTCCAAAAAATAAAACAGCTAAAGCATATGCTGGAGAAGCGCCCATTTCGTCCCTCAGAGGACCAAAAAAAACAGCTGGCACATCGTCCACCCTGCCCATCGGCCTCTGCCCCATCCTCTCCCGATAAAAAGAAAATCGAAAAGAAAGTCAAGTCAGCTCAGCCCTCGCCCAGAAAAATCACCCCTCTTAGTAGGGAACCCAGCCCTTTCCGTATCCCCTCCCAACCATCTCCCAGTCCTTCCCCCAAGAAAAAATTACCTCCGCCGGCGAAGAGGCATAGGAGTCCCACCTTAGAAGACAGAGAGGCGAGGAAAAAATCAACCAAAGCGCCTCATTTATTGGGCAAGGATGTGTGCAAAGTTTCCCATGCCCAAGAAGAAAGAGCCAAGAACTTTGGCAATAGAATAAGTAAGTTAAAAATTCTCCTTGCAATGAAGAAATGCAAGGAGAAAGACATTGAAATTCCCACCAACTTCCCAGAGGCGCAACGCCTGCTTACAGTGGTTCGATCTGGGACTGGGACAGCCAAAGTGTGGGACATGCTGTTGGAAGCAGAAAAAAATATAAAAATGTCTCCACCGATCGTCTGCAAGGAAGGGGAAGTCTTGGAGAAAGCCAAAGAATTCTGTGTAGGACGGGTCCCAATTTTGGTTCACCCCTCCCTGTACAGAGCTTTAAAACTAACATTCCCCTGGGATGTTGGTGGCCTCTCCCGTGACGGCTCTATTGACAAAGAGATGGGCAAAGGATCTATGGGAGAGGCTGTCGGCATCCTTTCCCCGTCCATGTTCTGTCCAGGACCCCAACTCTAATTATGCTTCACAATGGCTTTATGGTTAGCAAGTATGAATGCCCGGGGGCTGAGGTCTGAGTCTCGGAGGGTGAGACTCACTCATGATCTCCAGCGCCTCGGGGTTGATGTTTGTTGTCTACAGGAAACCCGGTTTTTAGCTGGCGACTATGAGGGCATTCTGTCTAGGGATTACGATCTCTATTCAGCATGTTTTGATGGTCGTTCTAGAGGAGTTTCTTGGCTAGTGAGCAAGTCATTGGGTGCGGCGTGTACGCTTGTCTTCGCGGATCCAGCGGGCAGGATTTGTGTGCTGGATATTACCATAAAGGAGAAGTCTTTTCGGCTCATTGGGGTTTATGCGCCCAATGTCCATAGGGAGCGTCCTGCTTTGTTTCGGCAGCTCGAGTCGTTCTTTGGAACATCGAGGCGGGTAATTTTAGCGGGGGATTGGAATGCCGTCCTTGACCCTGAGAAAGATCGGATAGGAGAAAGATCGGGTACTAACAACCCGGATGTGAAACCATTTCGGGAATTTCTCGACAGGAATGATCTTGTCGATAAATACCGAAATGAACACCCCCGGGAGGTAGTGTGGACTTGGACTAATAGGGGCAGCTCGGATTCGAAGGTACGCGCAAGCTACCTCGACCGAGTCCTAGTTAGGAGAGTCGACGTAGGGCTCTTAGGTTGTCCAAGTTTCCATTCCATAGTTTACACGGATCATAGGCTCGTCCGGGTTCGTGTAAACTTAGATAAGCCTAAGGTTAAGTTGGCTGGCTACTGGAAATTGAACGCGTCATTATTTGATAGCCGAGATTTCCAGCACCAGCTTTTACTAACACTAAAGCGGGAACTGACGGGGGCTGTGGTTGGGAATAAGTGGTGGGACACACTTAAATCCAAAATTAGGTCGTTTGCTGCCGACTATAGCCGTCGGCTCAACTTAGCTAATTTAGCGGCGCAAACGACGTTAGAGAAAAAAGTTGATCGGGCAGTTAAATCCCGTAATAGTGGGGACGTAGCCTTAGCTAGGGCCGAGCTGGCCTCCTTGCTTATCAAGAAGGATCAAGCTCTGGTAGTTAGGGCTAGGTTAAAAAGAATGTCTTCTGAGGCAACGAATATGGCCGCAGAATTGCGTGCAGAGGAAGCTAGGCAAGCAGCCAATCGGCATATCAAGGACATCACATTGCCGGATGGTCGTACCGTGACTACAGACGTGGGTATATGTGGAGCTTTTCGGGATTACTTCCAGGATCTTTTCACCAGGGAGCCCGGTCTGAGCTCTGCTCAGTTCGACACCTATTTGGCTGACTTTCCCCGCCTCTCGGCGGCTGAAGCGGCTAGGTGCGAGGGGCCCATAACAGAGTCGGAAATCTGGGATGCGCTGAAATTGGTTGGCCGGGACAAAACTCCAGGATTGGATGGTCTTCCCTACGAACTGTACTTGAGGCAGTCGTCCGTTCTTGTTCCTCTGCTGGCTCTTGTTTATAACAACTGGATGAAGCAGGGGTCTATACCTCGACGCTTCACCAGGGGTGTAATCAAGTTGCTTCGCAAGAGCAAGAGCGGTGGGGGTGGCATAGATAATTATCGGCCTTTAACGATGTTAAATACTGACTTAAAGATTTTTGCCAGGATCTTGGCCGGCCGTTTGCAGGCTGTCCTCTCTAGTCTGATTGGCCCCGAGCAGACTTGTGCTGTGAAGGGCAGGACTATTCAGGACAACCTTCATTTGGTACGCCTGATCATCGAGAAAACCGACACCGAAGCCGCGCTGATCAATTTGGATCAGTCCAAGGCATTCGATAGGGTTGACCATCGCTTCTTGGAATCTGTCCTTTCCGCCGCCGGTTTCGGGCCGTACTTTCGCTCCTGGATCCGACTGCTGTATGAGTCCCCCGGTGCGCTGGTGGAAGTGAATGGGGTAAGATCGAAGCCCTTCACATTATCTCGCTCCATTCGTCAAGGTTGTCCACTTTCGCCCTTGCTGTACGTTCTTGCGTTGGAACCTTTCCTTCGCAAGTTACAGGCGAATCCGGTCCTTCGCGGAATTTCCGTGCCTGGTGCTACCACCTCGGCCAGGTACTCCGCCTATGCTGACGACGTTTCGGTTTTTGTGTCGAGCAAAGCCGAGATTGACGAAGTCAGCAAAGAAATCAGATGCTATGAGACGGTGACAGGGGCCAAGATCAATCGCGATAAGTCTGTTGGCTTGCGATTGGGTGCGTGGAAGGGAGTTTCTCTTCCCGGACCTTTCCTCTGGACGGACGGGCCGATCAAGATTCTCGGCGTCTTTTTCGGTCCTGATCTCCAGTTGGAAATGAATTGGTCGGAGGTTCGAGAGAAGGCCGAGGGCGCAGTTCGTCTGTGGACTCGGAGGAATCTTTCCTTAAAGGGGAGGGCGGAAGTATGTGCCTCGCACATCTACCCGATTCTCCTTTACCGACTTTCCGTACTTCCTCTCCCGTGTGCCATTCGTTTGGGACTAATACAGCTCTTGTTCTCCTTCCTTTGGGGAGAAGGCAAGTCTCCCAAGGTGCGTCGCGAGATCTGTCACCTTCATCCTTCTGAGGGCGGTCTGGGCATGCCTAGCGTTGAGATCCGTCAACACACGCTTCGCATTAGATTCCTGGATCGAATGTGTATGCTAGCGGATGAGAACAGCGGCCTCGTTCAAGAGGACGTCCATAAAAACTTTCCATCCTTGAGAAGTGTGCATTTGTCGGAGGAGGAGGCCGGCCGTACTCCTCGTGGCGAATGCTCCTTCTATAAAGAATGTCGTTTGGCTCTCCAGTTTCTCTTACGGGCTACGGATGGCCTCTCCAACGCCCAAACGTTGTCTCTTAGGGCATTATATCGGGTGTTAGTTAGGGGGGCCGTTCAAGATGAACTAATTGGCGAGCTCGGGCTTACGAAGCAGGAGGCTCGCTCCATATGGCCTTGGGCGCCTGGGTTGAAATGTCTCACTAACGATGAGGCATCACTCACCTGGCTGATGATCCGGAAGGCCCTCTGGGTAGGCAAGAGGCTTCATGCAGCGGGCCTAACACCAAAATCAACCTGCGTGCGTTGTGGGCTGTCGACGGAAACCGTCGAACATGCCTTCTTCCACTGCAGTGTTGTTGCTCCGTTGTGTAAGTTTCTTGAAGATCTCATGGTTCGTATCCTTCGTGGAAAGTTCTTTGTCCTTGAGGCTAGTTCTGTTTGTAGCAATGTCGTGCCTCCGTTATCTAGGGCTGAGCACTATGTGCTCTTTTGCTTACTAGGTGTTATGCGAATCGTGATTTGGACGACGCGACAGAAGGAATTCTATGGTGATGAGAAGTTTACCTCTTCCCAACTGATCTTGTTCTTTAAGCATCAGCTTAAAGTCAAGATCAGGACGGAAAGGAAACGACTCACTCCATCTGAATTTGGCAAAAGGTGGGTGAGTCTTGCGCGATTCTGTCGAGTGAAAGGTGCTGACCTGGAGTGGTTGTTTGATGCTGGTTAGGCATCAGGATATTGGGTGTGCTGGGCAGAACATGTGCACCCCTTCCGTGTTAGGTTAGAATAGGTAAATTTTGATTTTCTGTTTCTAATTTAATGTTAACTTAGCTAGGTTATGATTGCTCATTGGCCCCTTTTTCTTTTTGTCCCCAGTTTTCCTTTAGTTTTAATCCCCCATCCCTTCCCACTTTAGGTGTTCAACAATGTTAGTTCTCCGGTGGATGCGTGGCGACTTTCGTTATTTTTCAAGAGTGCTTTTCGTTTTTTGTTATGGTGTTTAAATGTGTGAGTGATTGTGTGAGTAACTGCTGATTGGATAAATGTAGTCATCATATTCTTTAAGCCACGCATTATTTTTCGTCCGGAGAAGTGATTTTGCTGTCACAATATTAGAGTAGTGGGGGGCTTTTATTACTAATACGATTTTATTTAGTTTTTTGTATATATTATTTATTCATTGTATAAAACCATTGGGGATATTTTAATGTTGTTATTTTCTGCCCATGCCCTCCACTGAACATTGTAAATATGGGAGTTAAGTAGGACAACATAGAGCAGCAGAGGTATTATGGTGATCGTGGTAAGAATGGTAAGTAAAAATGTGGTATTATGGTGTCCGGGTTATTGTAAGTGTGTCAGGGTCGACGAGAGTGAATAGCTAAGTTAAACTAGGACAGATGATGACCAGCCTTCCCCATCCCCAATTTCGGCCTTGTGCCACATTTTTTGTATTCGTACGAAAATAAATACGAGTTCATCGGAGTTCTTTTTTGACTTGCGTGTTCATTTCCGACTTACCTGACCTTGGTTTGGCGAGTGTCTGACTTTTGTTGGAATCAAAAAAAAAAAAAACACAAACTTTAATCACTTATTTGAAATTACTTCATTTTAAAAAGAAAGGACCTTTTTGTATAGATAAGTTTATTTTTATTTTCTTTATTTTCTTTTTCGTTTATTTATTTTGATCTTTTCTTTTTATTCTTCTAGCTTTTTTGTTGTTTATTTTCGTATTTTTGGCGGCCATATTTGTTTTTATTTAGGTCGGCCGTTTTGAATTTATTTTTTGTTTCTTTTTCTTTCTTTTCAGTATCTGTTTGGCCTTAAGTGCCATATTTATATTTTTTTTAATAGTAACTGTCCATTTTGACCAAGAAGCTGAAAAATTAACTGATTTTTATTTTTCTTCCACTTTAACTTTTCTTTTTTTTCAGCCCCTCCCCAGTTTTTCTTTTGCGGAAGTCGCCGTTAGGAGACTTTTCGCTTTCTTTTTGTTGTTATTTGTTTTTTGTTTCTTTGTGCATTTGATTCAATTGTAAATTTGTAAAGTTTATTCCTTGTTCAAATTTATTTTTGTTAATTCTTTTATTTTTCGTAAAAGTTTAGTTAAACCGTTTATTTTAATTTTAGCCCCTCCCTCTATTTTCCTTGTCGGGAGTAGCCGTTTAGGCAACTCTTCGTTTTTCTGTTTGTTTTATTTTCTTTAAATTTCTTTGTGTATTTAGTTTATCGTAATTTTTGTAAAGTTTATTTTTGTTTTTATTTTTTTTTTTAACCTCTCAAGAGGCTTATTTTTTACCATTTAAGGCTTTTTTTTCTTCTTCTTATATTTGTAAGAGTTTAATTTCACCGTTAAAGGCAAGTTTTTACTAAGCCTTTTGTTATTTCTATTCTTTGCCGTTATAGGCTAATTTTGTAATTATTATTGTTCTTGTTATTACTTTGTGAGGAGAGCCCCTCCTTTTTTTTTTTTTTTTTTTTTTTTTCTCGCCCCCCCCCACCATTTTTCCTACCCCGCTCCATTCTCTTATTATTTACGGAGGAAAAATATTTAGTGACAAGCAAATACGAAAATGGCCGACTCAAGTCGGTCTGTTAAGAAAAAATTAATTTTTGATCCGCCCGGGAAGGGCCCGCCTGACAAAAATAAAGAGGCCTACCCCCCTCTAAATGATACTAATAGTAAGACGAAAAATACGGTGGCCGAGAAGGGCCAAAAGATTGCTACAGACGAAAAGACTAGAAATGCCAAAGACAACAATAAAGATGCTAAGGCCGGGGAGTTGCCCGATTGCTGGAAGTCCCCACCTAGTTGCATTATAAACATTGCGGAGTTTCTGGAGAGATCTAAAGGTTTCGACCATCTTTTGAAAGATGACGGACTTTTGGAAAACCCCCAGGAACTACAAAAGTTTGAAAAGAGAATGGTGTCGGTCTTCGTGGTGGACAAGCGTTCGCGCAAAATTTGTCGCTCCACGAAAGACACAGTGATCCGATCACTGGTATCCCTAGGGGTTAAGCCCCAAAGAGTAATTAAAGGACCTGGCTTTTTCATGTGGGACGTACTGCTGCCCACACCGGAAGATTGTTTGGAAGTCGTCAGTAGAGAACTAATTATTAATGACCTTATCTTGAGAACAGAATATGAAGGCCGAAGGAGGACCACGGTAGCAGTATACGAGGTGCCTCCTCAGGTTGCCGGCGAACATCTGGCATCGTATTTAAAAAAGTATGGCCAAATACTCGCAGCCGCTTCCGACAACCTGATCGGGGGATGGACTTTTGACATCATGATCGATCGAGAAGCCTTCGAGTCCATCCCCAACTGCTTGGATTACTGCGGCCGGAAAATGCCGGTCATAGTGACTGGCCGAAAACCAACTTGCTGGAAGTGCGGGCAGACTGGTCACCTGTCCTCTTCCTGCCCAGAGAAGAAGGCCTCTGGTGATCCGGCCGCTGGCGACCAGAATACCCCTAAGCCTGACAACCGTAGTTCCGCAACGCCTGTAATGGGCCTAGCAGCGGCACGGTCCGGTGTCTCACAAACACCGGGTGGGTCTCGGCCCCCATCCTCCCAAATTCCGAAGCCTGCCGCAAGTGTGGTTAAGGACAAGGATGAGGGAGTATGGCATGTCGTTGCTAGAGGCAAAGGGAAGATCCGAGCAGCGGTGCCTCAGTCCCCTGAATCTCCTAGGGATGACACCGACAGTCCCACTCCCTCTAGCAGCTTTAAGGGCGACGTCCCGGCGGTCCATCAGGACAGGCCATTGAACGAGATGCAAAAGAAGGCCGAACCCAACTGGGACAAAATTGTTCAGCTTAGGAAACTTAAGAAAGAGCTGGAAAATAAGAAACCATCAAAACCAGCAACTTCACACTCTTCCGTTTCCGCCCCTTCCTCCCCCTCCCGGAAAAAAACCATAGCCCCTCCGCCCATGACAAAGTCTCTGACCACTTCCCCGTCCAAAATGACCACCTTGAAATATCAATCCCCAGTCCCTTCTCGTGTCCCTTCTACTCCTGCTTCTCCTGATGACTCGCCCACTCCCACCCCAACACCTACTCCCTCTCTCTCTCCTCACAAAAGTAAGAGACAGAGAAGCCCTGAGGCGGCCAGTGGAGAGGAAAAAAGGAAGAAAATGAAACCTCCCTTCAACCTTGGGGAGGACGTATGTAGAGTTTCCGAGGAGACTGCTCAAAGGGCTCTGAGCCACTCAAAGCGTCTAAAACCGCTACTTCGTTTTCAAAAATTACACGACAAGGATATAGAAGACCCGCGCAACTTCCCTAATGCAAAGAGGATCCTGACGGTCGTGCGGTCGGGAACTGGAACTCGGCAAATATGGACTATGTTAGGGGAGGCAAATGATTCGTTTGCTATGAACCCTCCCCTTTCTTACTTCCATGAGGAGGACAAGGCAAATTTGCAGCAGTTTTGTTCTGGGAGGACCCCGGTTTATGTTCACCCCTCCCTTTACAGAGCGTTAAAACTAACGTTTCCCCTGGACATTGGCGGCCTGTCCCATGATGGCACTATTAAAAGTGAAATGGGTCTCGGCTCAATGGGACGGGCTGTCGGTGTCCTGTCACCGGACATGTTCGGAACAGTTCCTCAACCCTAATCGGACTGATAATGGCTCTCTGGTTAGCAAGTATGAATGCCCGGGGGCTGAGGTCTGAGTCTCGGAGGGTGAGACTCACTCATGATCTCCAGCGCCTCGGGGTTGATGTTTGTTGTCTACAGGAAACCCGGTTTTTAGCTGGCGACTATGAGGGCATTCTGTCTAGGGATTACGATCTCTATTCAGCATGTTTTGATGGTCGTTCTAGAGGAGTTTCTTGGCTAGTGAGCAAGTCTTTGGGTGCGGCGTGTACGCTTGTCTTCGCGGATCCAGCGGGCAGGATTTGTGTGCTGGATATTACCATAAAGGAGAAGTCTTTTCGGCTCATTGGGGTTTATGCGCCCAATGTCCATAGGGAGCGTCCTGCTTTGTTTCGGCAGCTCGAGTCGTTCTTTGGAACATCGAGGCGGGTAATTTTAGCGGGGGATTGGAATGCCGTCCTTGACCCTGAGAAAGATCGGATAGGAGAAAGATCGGGTACTAACAACCCGGATGTGAAACCATTTCGGGAATTTCTCGACAGGAATGATCTTGTCGATAAATACCGAAATGAACACCCCCGGGAGGTAGTGTGGACTTGGACTAATAGGGGCAGCTCGGATTCGAAGGTACGCGCAAGCTACCTCGACCGAGTCCTAGTTAGGAGAGTCGACGTAGGGCTCTTAGGTTGTCCAAGTTTCCATTCCATAGTTTACACGGATCATAGGCTCGTCCGGGTTCGTGTAAACTTAGATAAGCCTAAGGTTAAGTTGGCTGGCTACTGGAAATTGAACGCGTCATTATTTGATAGCCAAGATTTCCAGCACCAGCTTTTACTAACACTAAAGCGGGAACTGACGGGGGCTGTGGTTGGGAATAAGTGGTGGGACACACTTAAATCCCAAAATTAGGTCGTTTGCTGCCGACTATAGCCGTCGGCTCAACTTAGCTAATTTAGCGGCGCAAACGACGTTAGAGAAAAAGTTGATCGGGCAGTTAAATCCCGTAATAGTGGGGACGTAGCCTTAGCTAGGGCCGAGCTGGCCTCCTTGCTTATCAAGAAGGATCAAGCTCTGGTAGTTAGGGCTAGGTTAAAAAGAATGTCTTCTGAGGCAACGAATATGGCCGCAGAATTGCGTGCAGAGGAAGCTAGGCAAGCAGCCAATCGGCATATCAAGGACATCACATTGCCGGATGGTCGTACCGTGACTACAGACGTGGGTATATGTGGAGCTTTTCGGGATTACTTCCAGGATCTTTTCACCAGGGAGCCCGGTCTGAGCTCTGCTCAGTTCGACACCTATTTGGCTGACTTTCCCCGCCTCTCGGCGGCTGAAGCGGCTAGGTGCGAGGGGCCCATAACAGAGTCGGAAATCTGGGATGCGCTGAAATTGGTTGGCCGGGACAAAACTCCAGGATTGGATGGTCTTCCCTACGAACTGTACTTGAGGCAGTCGTCCGTTCTTGTTCCTCTGCTGGCTCTTGTTTATAACAACTGGATGAAGCAGGGGTCTATACCTCGACGCTTCACCAGGGGTGTAATCAAGTTGCTTCGCAAGAGCAAGAGCGGTGGGGGTGGCATAGATAATTATCGGCCTTTAACGATGTTAAATACTGACTTAAAGATTTTTGCCAGGATCTTGGCCGGCCGTTTGCAGGCTGTCCTCTCTAGTCTGATTGGCCCCGAGCAGACTTGTGCTGTGAAGGGCAGGACTATTCAGGACAACCTTCATTTGGTACGCCTGATCATCGAGAAAACCGACACCGAAGCCGCGCTGATCAATTTGGATCAGTCCAAGGCATTCGATAGGGTTGACCATCGCTTCTTGGAATCTGTCCTTTCCGCCGCCGGTTTCGGGCCGTACTTTCGCTCCTGGATCCGACTGCTGTATGAGTCCCCCGGTGCGCTGGTGGAAGTGAATGGGGTAAGATCGAAGCCCTTCACATTATCTCGCTCCATTCGTCAAGGTTGTCCACTTTCGCCCTTGCTGTACGTTCTTGCGTTGGAACCTTTCCTTCGCAAGTTAAAGGCGAATCCGGTCCTTCGCGGAATTTCCGTGCCTGGTGCTACCACCTCGGCCAGGTACTCCGCCTATGCTGACGACGTTTCGGTTTTTGTGTCGAGCAAAGCCGAGATTGACGAAGTCAGCAAAGAAATCAGATGCTATGAGACGGTGACAGGGGCCAAGATCAATCGCGATAAGTCTGTTGGCTTGCGATTGGGTGCGTGGAAGGGAGTTTCTCTTCCCGGACCTTTCCTCTGGACGGACGGGCCGATCAAGATTCTCGGCGTCTTTTTCGGTCCTGATCTCCAGTTGGAAATGAATTGGTCGGAGGTTCGAGAGAAGGCCGAGGGCGCAGTTCGTCTGTGGACTCGGAGGAATCTTTCCTTAAAGGGGAGGGCGGAAGTATGTGCCTCGCACATCTACCCGATTCTCCTTTACCGACTTTCCGTACTTCCTCTCCCGTGTGCCATTCGTTTGGGACTAATACAGCTCTTGTTCTCCTTCCTTTGGGGAGAAGGCAAGTCTCCCAAGGTGCGTCGCGAGATCTGTCACCTTCATCCTTCTGAGGGCGGTCTGGGCATGCCTAGCGTTGAGATCCGTCAACACACGCTTCGCATTAGATTCCTGGATCGAATGTGTATGCTAGCGGATGAGAACAGCGGCCTCGTTCAAGAGGACGTCCGTAAAGCTTTCCATCCTTGAGAAGTGTGCATTTGTCGGAGGAGGAGGCCGGCCGTGCTCCTCGTGGCAGAATGCTCCTTCTATAAAGAATGTCGTTTGGCTCTCCAGTTTCTCTTACGGGCTACGGATGGCCTCTCCAACGCCCAAGCGTTGTCTCTTAGGGCATTATATCGGGTGTTAGTTAGGGGGGCCGTTCAAGATGAACTAATTGGCGAGCTCGGGCTTACGAAGCAGGAGGCTCGCTCCATATGGCCTTGGGCGCCTGGGTTGAAATGTCTCACTAACGATGAGGCATCACTCACCTGGCTGATGATCCGGAAGGCCCTCTGGGTAGGCAAGAGGCTTCATGCAGCGGGCCTAACACCAAAATCAACCTGCGTGCGTTGTGGGCTGTCGACGGAAACCGTCGAACATGCCTTCTTCCACTGCAGTGTTGTTGCTCCGTTGTGTAAGTTTCTTGAAGATCTCATGGTTCGTATCCTTCGTGGAAAGTTCTTTGTCCTTGAGGCTAGTTCTGTTTGTAGCAATGTCGTGCCTCCGTTATCTAGGGCTGAGCACTATGTGCTCTTTTGCTTACTAGGTGTTATGCGAATCGTGATTTGGACGACGCGACAGAAGGAATTCTATGGTGATGAGAAGTTTACCTCTTTCCCAACTGATCTTGTTCTTTAAGCATCAGCTTAAAGTCAAGATCAGGACGGAAAGGAAACGACTCACTCCATCTGAATTTGGCAAAAGGTGGGTGAGTCTTGCGCGATTCTGTCGAGTGAAAGGTGCTGACCTGGAGTGGTTGTTTGATGCTGGTTAGGCATCAGGATATTGGGTGTGCTGGGCAGAACATGTGCACCCCTTCCGTGTTAGGTTAGAATAGGTAAATTTTGATTTTCTGTTTCTAATTTAATGTTAACTTAGCTAGGTTATGATTGCTCATTGGCCCCTTTTTCTTTTTGTCCCCAGTTTTCCTTTAGTTTTAATCCCCCATCCCTTCCCACTTTAGGTGTTCAACAATGTTAGTTCTCCGGTGGATGCGTGGCGACTTTCGTTATTTTTCAAGAGTGCTTTTCGTTTTTTGTTATGGTGTTTAAATGTGTGAGTGATTGTGTGAGTAACTGCTGATTGGATAAATGTAGTCATTATATTCTTTAAGCCACGCATTATTTTTCGTCCGGAGAAGTGATTTTGCTGTCACAATATTAGAGTAGTGGGGGGCTTTTATTACTAATACGATTTTATTTAGTTTTTTGTATATATCATTTATTCATTGTATAAAACCATTGGGGATATTTTAATGTTGTTATTTTCTGCCCATGCCCTCCACTGAACATTGTAAATATGGGAGTTAAGTAGGACAACATAGAGCAGCAGAGGTATTATGGTGATCGTGGTAAGAATGGTAAGTAAAAATGTGGTATTATGGTGTCCGGGTTATTGTAAGTGTGTCAGGGTCGACGAAAGTGATTAGCTAAGTTAAATTAGGACAGATGATGACCAGCCTTCCCCATCCCCAATTTCGGCCTTGTGCCACATTTTTTGTATTCGTACAAAAATAAATACGAGTTCATAGGAGTTCTTTTTTGACTTGCGTGTTCATTTCCGACTTACCTGACCTTGGTTTGGCGAGTGTCTGACTTTTGTTGGAATCAAAAAAAAAAAAAAAACTTTAATCACTTATTTGAAATTACTTCATTTTAAAAAGAAAGGACCTTTTTGTATAGATAAGTTTATTTTTATTTTCTTTATTTTCTTTTTCGTTTATTTATTTTGATCTTTTCTTTTATTCTTCTAGCTTTTTTGTTGTTTATTTTCGTATTTTTGGCGGCCATATTTGTTTTTATTTAGGTCGGCCGTTTTGAATTTATTTTTTGTTTCTTTTTCTTTCTTTTCAGTATCTGTTTGGCCTTAAGTGCCATATTTATATTTTTTTTAATAGTAACTGTCCATTTTGACCAAGAAGCTGAAAAATTAACTGATTTTTATTTTTCTTCCACTTTAACTTTTCTTTTTTTTTCAGCCCCTCCCCAGTTTTTCTTTTGCGGAAGTCGCCGTTAGGAGACTTTTCGCTTTCTTTTTGTTGTTATTTGTTTTTTGTTTCTTTGTGCATTTGATTCAATTGTAAATTTGTAAAGTTTATTCCTTGTTCAAATTTATTTTTGTTAATTCTTTTATTTTTCGTAAAAGTTTAGTTAAACCGTTTATTTTAATTTTAGCCCCTCCCTCTATTTTCCTTGTCGGGAGTAGCCGTTTAGGCAACTCTTCGTTTTTCTGTTTGTTTTATTTTCTTTAAATTTCTTTGTGTATTTAGTTTATCGTAATTTTTAAAGTTTATTTTTGTTTTTATTTATTTATTTATTTTTTTTTTTAACCTCTCAAGAGGCTTATTTTTACCATTTAAGGCTTTTTCTTCTCTTATATTTGTAAGAGTTTAATTTCACCGTTAAAGGCAAGTTTTTACTAAGCCTTTTGTTATTTCTATTCTTTGCCGTTATAGGCTAATTTTGTAATTATTATTGTTCTTGTTATTACTTTGTGAGGAGAGCCCCTCCTTTTTTTTTTTTTTTTTTTTTTTTTTCTCGCCCCCCCCCCCCCCCACCATTTTTCCTACCCCGCTCCATTCTCTTATTATTTACGGAGGAAAAATATTTAGTGACAAGCAAATACGAAAATGGCCGACTCAAGTCGGTCTGTTAAGAAAAAATTAATTTTTGATCCGCCCGGGAAGGGCCCGCCTGACAAAAATAAAGAGGCCTACCCCCCTCTAAATGATACTAATAGTAAGACGAAAAATACGGTGGCCGAGAAGGGCCAAAAGATTGCTACAGACGAAAAGACTAGAAATGCCAAAGACAACAATAAAGATGCTAAGGCCGGGGAGTTGCCCGATTGCTGGAAGTCCCCACCTAGTTGCATTATAAACATTGCGGAGTTTCTGGAGAGATCTAAAGGTTTCGACCATCTTTTGAAAGATGACGGACTTTTGGAAAACCCCCAGGAACTACAAAAGTTTGAAAAGAGAATGGTGTCGGTCTTCGTGGTGGACAAGCGTTCGCGCAAAATTTGTCGCTCCACGAAAGACACAGTGATCCGATCACTGGTATCCCTAGGGGTTAAGCCCCAAAGAGTAATTAAAGGACCTGGCTTTTTCATGTGGGACGTACTGCTGCCCACACCGGAAGATTGTTTGGAAGTCGTCAGTAGAGAACTAATTATTAATGACCTTATCTTGAGAACAGAATATGAAGGCCGAAGGAGGACCACGGTAGCAGTATACGAGGTGCCTCCTCAGGTTGCCGGCGAACATCTGGCATCGTATTTAAAAATGTATGGCCAAATACTCGCAGCCGCTTCCGACAACCTGATCGGGGGATGGACTTTTGACATCATGATCGATCGAGAAGCCTTCGAGTCCATCCCCAACTGCTTGGATTACTGCGGCCGGAAAATGCCGGTCATAGTGACTGGCCGAAAACCAACTTGCTGGAAGTGCGGGCAGACTGGTCACCTGTCCTCTTCCTGCCCAGAGAAGAAGGCCTCTGGTGATCCGGCCGCTGGCGACCAGAATACCCCTAAGCCTGACAACCGTAGTTCCGCAACGCCTGTAATGGGCCTAGCAGCGGCACGGTCCGGTGTCTCACAAACACCGGGTGGGTCTCGGCCCCCATCCTCCCAAATTCCGAAGCCTGCCGCAAGTGTGGTTAAGGACAAGGATGAGGGAGTATGGCATGTCGTTGCTAGAGGCAAAGGGAAGATCCGAGCAGCGGTGCCTCAGTCCCCTGAATCTCCTAGGGATGACACCGACAGTCCCACTCCCTCTAGCAGCTTTAAGGGCGACGTCCCGGCGGTCCATCAGGACAGGCCATTGAACGAGATGCAAAAGAAGGCCGAACCCAACTGGGACAAAATTGTTCAGCTTAGGAAACTTAAGAAAGAGCTGGAAAATAAGAAACCATCAAAACCAGCAACTTCACACTCTTCCGTTTCCGCCCCTTCCTCCCCCTCCCGGAAAAAAACCATAGCCCCTCCGCCCATGACAAAGTCTCTGACCACTTCCCCGTCCAAAATGACCACCTTGAAATATCAATCCCCAGTCCCTTCTCGTGTCCCTTCTACTCCTGCTTCTCCTGATGACTCGCCCACTCCCACCCCAACACCTACTCCCTCTCTCTCTCCTCACAAAAGTAAGAGACAGAGAAGCCCTGAGGCGGCCAGTGGAGAGGAAAAAAGGAAGAAAATGAAACCTCCCTTCAACCTTGGGGAGGACGTATGTAGAGTTTCCGAGGAGACTGCTCAAAGGGCTCTGAGCCACTCAAAGCGTCTAAAACCGCTACTTCGTTTTCAAAAATTACACGACAAGGATATAGAAGACCCGCGCAACTTCCCTAATGCAAAGAGGATCCTGACGGTCGTGCGGTCGGGAACTGGAACTCGGCAAATATGGACTATGTTAGGGGAGGCAAATGATTCGTTTGCTATGAACCCTCCCCTTTCTTACTTCCATGAGGAGGACAAGGCAAATTTGCAGCAGTTTTGTTCTGGGAGGACCCCGGTTTATGTTCACCCCTCCCTTTACAGAGCGTTAAAACTAACGTTTCCCCTGGACATTGGCGGCCTGTCCCATGATGGCACTATTAAAAGTGAAATGGGTCTCGGCTCAATGGGACGGGCTGTCGGTGTCCTGTCACCGGACATGTTCGGAACAGTTCCTCAACCCTAATCGGACTGATAATGGCTCTCTGGTTAGCAAGTATGAATGCCCGGGGGCTGAGGTCTGAGTCTCGGAGGGTGAGACTCACTCATGATCTCCAGCGCCTCGGGGTTGATGTTTGTTGTCTACAGGAAACCCGGTTTTTAGCTGGCGACTATGAGGGCATTCTGTCTAGGGATTACGATCTCTATTCAGCATGTTTTGATGGTCGTTCTAGAGGAGTTTCTTGGCTAGTGAGCAAGTCATTGGGTGCGGCGTGTACGCTTGTCTTCGCGGATCCAGCGGGCAGGATTTGTGTGCTGGATATTACCATAAAGGAGAAGTCTTTTCGGCTCATTGGGGTTTATGCGCCCAATGTCCATACGGAGCGTCCTGCTTTGTTTCGGCAGCTCGAGTCGTTCTTTGGAACATCGAGGCGGGTAATCTTAGCGGGGGATTGGAATGCCGTCCTTGACCCTGAGAAAGATCGGATAGGAGAAAGATCGGGTACTAACAACCCGGATGTGAAACCATTTCGGGAATTTCTCGACAGGAATGATCTTGTCGATAAGTACCGAAATGAACACCCCCGGGAGGTAGTGTGGACTTGGACTAATAGGGGCAGCTCGGATTCGAAGGTACGCGCAAGCTACCTCGACCGAGTCCTAGTTAGGAGAGTCGACGTAGGGCTCTTAGGTTGTCCAAGTTTCCATTCCATAGTTTACACGGATCATAGGCTCGTCCGGGTTCGTGTAAACTTAGATAAGCCTAAGGTTAAGTTGGCTGGCTACTGGAAATTGAACGCGTCATTATTTGATAGCCAAGATTTCCAGCACCAGCTTTTACTAACACTAAAGCGGGAACTGACGGGGGCTGTGGTTGGGAATAAGTGGTGGGACACACTTAAATCCAAAATTAGGTCGTTTGCTGCCGACTATAGCCGTCGGCTCAACTTAGCTAATTTAGCGGCGCAATCGACGTTAGAGAAAAAAGTTGATCGGGCAGTTAAATCCCGTAATAGTGGGGACGTAGCCTTAGCTAGGGCCGAGCTGGCCTCCTTGCTTATCAAGAAGGATCAAGCTCTGGTAGTTAGGGCTAGGTTAAAAAGAATGTCTTCTGAGGCAACGAATATGGCCGCAGAATTGCGTGCAGAGGAAGCTAGGCAAGCAGCCAATCGGCATATCAAGGACATCACATTGCCGGATGGTCGTACCGTGACTACAGACGTGGGTATATGTGGAGCTTTTCGGGATTACTTCCAGGATCTTTTCACCAGGGAGCCCGGTCTGAGCTCTGCTCAGTTCGACACCTATTTGGCTGACTTTCCCCGCCTCTCGGCGGCTGAAGCGGCTAGGTGCGAGGGGCCCATAACAGGGTCGGAAATCTGGGATGCGCTGAAATTGGTTGGCCGGGACAAAACTCCAGGATTGGATGGTCTTCCCTACGAACTGTACTTGAGGCAGTCGTCCGTTCTTGTTCCTCTGCTGGCTCTTGTTTATAACAACTGGATGAAGCAGGGGTCTATACCTCGACGCTTCACCAGGGGTGTAATCAAGTTGCTTCGCAAGAGCAAGAGCGGTGGGGGTGGCATAGATAATTATCGGCCTTTAACGATGTTAAATACTGACTTAAAGATTTTTGCCAAGATCTTGGCCGGCCGTTTGCAGGCTGTCCTCTCTAGTCTGATTGGCCCCGAGCAGACTTGTGCTGTGAAGGGCAGGACTATTCAGGACAACCTTCATTTGGTGCGCCTGATCATCGAGAAAACCGACACCGAAGCCGCGCTGATCAATTTGGATCAGTCCAAGGCATTCGATAGGGTTGACCATCGCTTCTTGGAATCTGTCCTTTCCGCCGCCGGTTTCGGGCCGTACTTTCGCTCCTGGATCCGACTGCTGTATGAGTCCCCCGGTGCGCTGGTGGAAGTGAATGGGGTAAGATCGAAGCCCTTCACATTATCTCGCTCCATTCGTCAAGGTTGTCCACTTTCGCCCTTGCTGTACGTTCTTGCGTTGGAACCTTTCCTTCGCAAGTTAAAGGCGAATCCGGTCCTTCGCGGAATTTCCGTGCCTGGTGCTACCACCTCGGCCAGGTACTCCGCCTATGCTGACGACGTTTCGGTTTTTGTGTCGAGCAAAGCCGAGATTGACGAAGTCAGCAAAGAAATCAGATGCTATGAGACGGTGACATGGGCCAAGATCAATCGCGATAAGTCTGTTGGCTTGCGATTGGGTGCGTGGAAGGGAGTTTCTCTTCCCGGACCTTTCCTCTGGACGGACGGGCCGATCAAGATTCTCGGCGTCTTTTTCGGTCCTGATCTCCAGTTGGAAATGAATTGGTCGGAGGTTCGAGAGAAGGCCGAGGGCGCAGTTCGTCTGTGGACTCGGAGGAATCTTTCCTTAAAGGGGAGGGCGGAAGTATGTGCCTCGCACATCTACCCGATTCTCCTTTACCGACTTTCCGTACTTCCTCTCCCGTGTGCCATTCGTTTGGGACTAATACAGCTCTTGTTCTCCTTCCTTTGGGGAGAAGGCAAGTCTCCCAAGGTGCGTCGCGAGATCTGTTGCCTTCATCCTTCTGAGGGCGGTCTGGGCATGCCTAGCGTTGAGATCCGTCAACACACGCTTCGCATTAGATTCCTGGATCGAATGTGTATGCTGGCGGATGAGAATAGCGGCCTCGTTCAAGAGGACGTCCATAAAAACTTTCCATCCTTGAGAAGTGTGCATTTGTCGGAGGAGGAGGCCAGCCGTACTCCTCGTGGCGAATGCTCCTTCTATAAAGAATGTCGTTTGGCTCTCCAGTTTCTCTTACGGGCTACGGATGGCCTCTCCAACGCCCAAACGTTGTCTCTTAGGGCATTATATCGGGTGTTAGTTAGGGGGGCCGTCCAAGATGAACTAATTGGCGAGCTCGGGCTTACGAAGCAGGAGGCTCGCTCCATATGGCCTTGGGCGCCTGGGTTGAAATGTCTCACTAACGATGAGGCATCACTCACCTGGCTGATGATCCGGAAGGCCCTCTGGGTAGGCAAGAGGCTTCATGCAGCGGGCCTAACACCAAAATCAACCTGCGTGCGTTGTGGGCTGTCGACGGAAACCGTCGAACATGCCTTCTTCCACTGCAGTGTTGTTGCTCCGTTGTGTAAGTTTCTTGAAGATCTCATGGTTCGTATCCTGCGTGGAAAGTTCTTTGTCCTTGAGGCTAGTTCTGTTTGTAGCAATGTCGTGCCTCCGTTATCTAGGGCTGAGCACTATGTGCTCTTTTGCTTACTAGGTGTTATGCGAATCGTGATTTGGACGACGCGACAGAAGGAATTCTATGGTGATGAGAAGTTTACCTCTTCCCAACTGATCTTGTTCTTTAAGCATCAGCTTAAAGTCAAGATCAGGACGGAAAGGAAACGACTCACTCCATCTGAATTTGGCAAAAGGTGGGTGAGTCTTGCGCGATTCTGTCGAGTGAAAGGTGCTGACCTGGAGTGGTTGTTTGATGCTGGTTAGGCATCAGGATATTGGGTGTGCTGGGCAGAACATGTGCACCCCTTCCGTGTTAGGTTAGAATAGGTAAATTTTGATTTTCTGTTTCTAATTTAATGTTAACTTAGCTAGGTTATGATTGCTCATTGGCCCCTTTTTCTTTTTGTCCCCAGTTTTCTTTTAGTTTTAATCCCCCATCCCTTCCCACTTTAGGTGTTCAACAATGTTAGTTCTCCGGTGGATGCGTGGCGACTTTCGTTATTTTTCAAGAGTGCTTTTCGTTTTTTGTTATGGTGTTTAAATGTGTGAGTGATTGTGTGAGTAACTGCTGATTGGATAAATGTAGTCATTATATTCTTTAAGCCACGCATTATTTTTCGTCCGGAGAAGTGATTTTGCTGTCACAATATTAGAGTAGTGGGGGGCTTTTATTACTAATACGATTTTATTTAGTTTTTTGTATATATCATTTATTCATTGTATAAAACCATTGGGGATATTTTAAAGTTGTTATTTTCTGCCCATGCCCTCCACTGAACATTGTAAATATGGGAGTTAAGTAGGACAACATAGAGCAGCAGAGGTATTATGGTGATCGTGGTAAGAATGGTAAGTAAAAATGTGGTATTATGGTGTCCGGGTTATTGTAAGTGTGTCAGGGTCGACGAAAGTGAATAGCTAAGTTAAATTAGGACAGATGATGACCAGCCTTCCCCATCCCCAATTTCGGCCTTGTGCCACATTTTTTGTATTCGTACAAAAATAAATACGAGTTCATAGGAGTTCTTTTTTGACTTGCGTGTTCATTTCCGACTTACCTGACCTTGGTTTGGCGAGTGTCTGACTTTTGTTGGAATCAAAAAAAAAAAAAAAAAAAAAAAAACACAAACTTTAATCACTTATTTGAAATTACTTCATTTTAAAAAGAAAGGACCTTTTTGTATAGATAAGTTTATTTTTATTTTCTTTATTTTCTTTTTCGTTTATTTATTTTGATCTTTTCTTTTTATTCTTCTAGCTTTTTTGTTGTTTATTTTCGTATTTTTGGCGGCCATATTTGTTTTTATTTAGGTCGGCCGTTTTGAATTTATTTTTTGTTTCTTTTTCTTTCTTTTCAGTATCTGTTTGGCCTTAAGTGCCATATTTATATTTTTTTAATAGTAACTGTCCATTTTGACCAAGAAGCTGAAAAATTAACTGATTTTTATTTTTCTTCCACTTTAACTTTTCTTTTTTTTTTCAGCCCCTCCCCAGTTTTTCTTTTGCGGAAGTCGCCGTTAGGAGACTTTTCGCTTTCTTTTTGTTGGTATTTGTTTTTTGTTTCTTTGTGCATTTGATTCAATTGTAAATTTGTAAAGTTTATTCCTTGTTCAAATTTATTTTTGTTAATTCTTTTATTTTTCGTAAAAGTTTAGTTAAACCGTTTATTTTAATTTTAGCCCCTCCCTCTATTTTCCTTGTCGGGAGTAGCCGTTTAGGCAACTCTTCGTTTTTTATTTCTTTGTGTACTTAGTTTATCATAACTTGTAAAGTTTACCTTGTATAATTTTGTTTTTCTTTTATGTTTTAACCTCTCAAGAGGCTAAACATTTTTCCGTTTAAGGCTAATTCTTAGTCTGCTAAAAGTTTATTTTTCGGCCGCTAAAGGCTAGTTTTTAATTTGCCAGGTGTTGTAATTGTTTACCGTTACTGGCCAATTGTAGTTGGTAATTTTAAATCCTTCGGCGATTGTTGTTGTAATTTGAAAACAATTTTTTTTTTTGTCCCCTTGTTGCTATTTTGTGTATAGTATTTATTTTGTTTTATATTTTATTTTTTTTCCCAAGTTTCTCCCATATCCCACCCTTCCCCATACGTTTAATTTAGTGTGGTGGAGAAAGATATAAAAAAATTGTGGTTGGCGTTCTAAAATTTTAAAATGGCCGACAATAGTCGGTCAGTGAAGAAGAAACTGTTGTTTGACCCTCCCTGGAAGGGTCCTCCGGATAAAAATGAGGAATCTTTTCCCCCTTTACCTACGTCAAGTAAGACGAAGGAAAAGATTTCGAACCAAAATGTGGTGGCCGAGAAGGGCCAGAATAAAGATCCTACTTCAAGTAAGACATCGACCCAAAATATGGTGGCCGAAAAGGGCAAAAAAAATGAGGATTCTGTTCCCCCTCTAACTACTGCGGAGGATAAAACATCGACCCAAAATGTGGTGGCCGAGAAGGGCCAGAATACTAAAGAAACCGACAAGCAGATAAGTGAAAGTAAAGACAAATCCAAAGATGCTGAGGCCGGGGAATCGCCCTTGGGCTGGAAGTCCCCTCCAAAGGTTACGATCAATTTGACGGAGTTTCTGGAGAGAGCCAAGAGTTACGCTCATCTTGTGACAGAAGATGGACTCTTGGAGGATCCCCAGGAATTAAGAAAAATTGAAAAAAGAATTGTGTCAGTCCTTGTGGTCGACAAGCGTACGCGCAAGATTTGTCGCCCCACAAAAGACACAGTGTTGAAGACACTGCAGTCCACGGGGGTCAAGCCCTTACGAATTGTAAAAGGCACGGGCTTTTTCACGTGGGACGTGCTGCTGCCCACGCCGGAAGATTGCCTAAAGATGGTATCTAAAAATCATATAACAAAAGATTTTATTATAAGAACAGAATACCTAGGCATGCGTAGGACCAAGGTGGCAGTGTACGAGGTCCCTCCTCAGGTCATCGGGGAGCATCTCGCGGCGTACTTTTCTCAATTCGGTGAGATTGTAGATGCCTCCTGCGAGGACCTGACCGGGGGATGGTCTTTCGAGATTATGTTGAGCGGTAAGGCCTTCGAGACCATCCCCAACTGTCTTGACGTTGGGGGCCTGAGACTACCGGTGATAGTTACCGGTCGCAAACCGATATGCTGGAGGTGCGGAAAGATTGGTCACCTCTCCCCCTCCTGCCCAGAGAAGAAGGCCTCTGGAAGCCAGGCCCCTGAAGACCAAAATACCCCTCTGGCCGCTTCTGTGACAAAATCCGTCTCGCCTGTAGTGGGCATGCCAGCAACCAGGACCGGTGTGGTAGTACCCCCGGTTGGGTCAAAACATCGGCCCTCATTCCCCGAAAAGCCCTCGCCTGCTACAAGTGTAGTATCGGAGAAGGAAAAGGGGGAATGGCAGGTTGTTGGCAGGACCAGAGGGAAGCGTCAAGCTGCGGGACCTCAGTCCCCTGATGCTCCCAGGACTAAAGGCACGTACAGCCCCACTCCCTCTATCAGCAAGAAGGGCGATGCCTCGGCCTGGTCGGCTCCGAGACTGGAGGAGCTCAAAAAAGCATTCGACCCAGGCTATGAAAAAATGGAAAGGATAAAAGAACTAAAGAAACAATTAGAGAAACGTCCTTTTCGGCCTTCAGAGGAGCTAAAGAAGCAACTGGCTCAACGCCCACCTCGCCCCTCGGCCTCTGCCCCGTCCTCCCCTCAAAAGAAAAAACATGTCAAGAAAATTCATTCTTCTCAACCCACTCCCCGTAAACCGTCCCCTCGTAGTCGAGATCCCAGCCCCGTCATCAATTATTTCAGAATGTCACCATGTCTCTCTCCCTGTCCCTCTCCCCCAAAACAGTTACCCCCTCCAGCCAAAAGACAGAGAACACCATCTTCGGAAGACAAAGAGGCTCGAAAGAAACCTGCCAAAGTGCCATACAGGCAAGGGGAGGACATCTGCCGCATCTCCCCGGCTCAGGCCGAAAGAGCCAAAAATTTCGGTAATAGGATTACGCAGCTGAAAGCGCTCTTGGCCATGAAAAAATGTAGTGAGAAGGACATCGAACAACCAAAAAATTTCCCCGAAGCTCAGAGGCTATTAACCGTCATTCGCACTGGGCCGGGGGCGCGGCAGACTTGGGGCATGGTAGAGGAGGCTGCTAAAGCGATTCATATGACTCCACCTATCATCACAACAAAATCGGACAAACTTTCTAATCTTGAAAAATTTTGTTCTGGACGGGTCCCGGTTTTGGTTCATCCCTCCCTCTATAGGGCTCTGAAATTAACCTTTCCCTGGGATGTTGGCGGCGTCTCCTCTGACGGCACAATCAAGAATGAGATGGGCCATGGGTCAATGGGAGAGGCTGTCGGCATCCTTTCCCCGTCCATGTTCTGTCCAGGACCCCAACTCTAATTATGCATCACAATGGCTTTATGGTTAGCAAGTATGAATGCCCGGGGGCTGAGGTCTGAGTCTCGGAGGGTGAGACTCACTCATGATCTCCAGCGCCTCGGGGTTGATGTTTGTTGTCTACAGGAAACCCGGTTTTTAGCTGGCGACTATGAGGGCATTCTGTCTAGGGATTACGATCTCTATTCAGCATGTTTTGATGGTCGTTCTAGAGGAGTTTCTTGGCTAGTGAGCAAGTCTTTGGGTGCGGCGTGTACGCTTGTCTTCGCGGATCCAGCGGGCAGGATTTGTGTGCTGGATATTACCATAAAGGAGAAGTCTTTTCGGCTCATTGGGGTTTATGCGCCCAATGTCCATGGGGAGCGTCCTGCTTTGTTTCGGCAGCTCGAGTCGTTCTTTGGAACATCGAGGCGGGTAATTTTAGCGGGGGATTGGAATGCCGTCCTTGACCCTGAGAAAGATCGGATAGGAGAAAGATCGGGTACTAACAACCCGGATGTGAAACCATTTCGGGAATTTCTCGACAGGAATGATCTTGTCGATAAATACCGAAATGATCACCCCCGGGAGGTAGTGTGGACTTGGACTAATAGGGGCAGCTCGGATTCGAAGGTACGCGCAAGCTACCTCGACCGAGTCCTAGTTAGGAGAGTCGACGTAGGGCTCTTAGGTTGTCCAAGTTTCCATTCCATAGTTTACACGGATCATAGGCTCGTCCGGGTTCGTGTAAACTTAGATAAGCCTAAGGTTAAGTTGGCTGGCTACTGGAAATTGAACGCGTCATTATTTGATAGCCAAGATTTCCAGCACCAGCTTTTACTAACACTAAAGCGGGAACTGACGGGGGCTGTGGTTGGGAATAAGTGGTGGGACACACTTAAATCCAAAATTAGGTCGTTTGCTGCCGACTATAGTCGTCGGCTCAACTTAGCTAATTTAGCGGCGCAATCGACGTTAGAGAAAAAAGTTGATCGGGCAGTTAAATCCCGTAATAGTGGGGACGTAGCCTTAGCTAGGGCCGAGCTGGCCTCCTTGCTTATCAAGAAGGATCAAGCTCTGGTAGTTAGGGCTAGGTTAAAAAGAATGTCTTCTGAGGCAACGAATATGGCCGCAGAATTGCGTGCAGAGGAAGCTAGGCAAGCAGCCAATCGGCATATCAAGGACATCACATTGCCGGATGGTCGTACCGTGACTACAGACGTGGGTATATGTGGAGCTTTTCGGGATTACTTCCAGGATCTTTTCACCAGGGAGCCCGGTCTGAGCTCTGCTCAGTTCGACACCTATTTGGCTGACTTTCCCCGCCTCGAGGCGGCTGAAGCGGCTAGGTGCGAGGGGCCCATAACAGAGTCGGAAATCTGGGATGCGCTGAAATTGGTTGGCCGGGACAAAACTCCAGGATTGGATGGTCTTCCCTACGAACTGTACTTGAGGCAGTCGTCCGTTCTTGTTCCTCTGCTGGCTCTTGTTTATAACAACTGGATGAAGCAGGGGTCTATACCTCGACGCTTCACCAGGGGTGTAATCAAGTTGCTTCGCAAGAGCAAGAGCGGTGGGGGTGGCATAGATAATTATCGGCCTTTAACGATGTTAAATACTGACTTAAAGATTTTTGCCAAGATCTTGGCCGGCCGTTTGCAGGCTGTCCTCTCTAGTCTGATTGGCCCCGAGCAGACTTGTGCTGTGAAGGGCAGGACTATTCAGGACAACCTTCATTTGGTACGCCTGATCATCGAGAAAACCGACACCGAAGCCGCGCTGATCAATTTGGATCAGTCCAAGGCATTCGATAGGGTTGACCATCGCTTCTTGGAATCTGTCCTTTCCGCCGCCGGTTTCGGGCCGTACTTTCGCTCCTGGATCCGACTGCTGTATGAGTCCCCCGGTGCGCTGGTGGAAGTGAATGGGGTAAGATCGAAGCCCTTCACATTATCTCGCTCCATTCGTCAAGGTTGTTCACTTTCGCCCTTGCTGTACGTTCTTGCGTTGGAACCTTTCCTTCGCAAGTTAAAGGCGAATCCGGTCCTTCGCGGAATTTCCCTACCTGGTGCTACCACCTCGGCCAGGTACTCCGCCTATGCTGACGACGTTTCGGTTTTTGTGTCGAGCAAAGCCGAGATTGACGAAGTCAGCAAAGAAATCAGATGCTATGAGACGGTGACAGGGGCCAAGATCAATCGCGATACGTCTGTTGGCTTGCGATTGGGTGCGTGGAAGGGAGTTTCTCTTCCCGGACCTTTCCTCTGGACGGACGGGCCGATCAAGATTCTCGGCGTCTTTTTCGGTCCTGATCTCCAGTTGGAAATGAATTGGTCGGAGGTTCGAGAGAAGGCCGAGGGCGCAGTTCGTCTGTGGACTCGGAGGAATCTTTCCTTAAAGGGGAGGGCGGAAGTATGTGCCTCGCACATCTACCCGATTCTCCTTTACCGACTCTCGGTACTTCCTCTTCCATGTGCCATTTGTTTGGGGTTAATTCAGCTCTTGTTCTCCTTCCTTTGGGGAGAAGGCAAGGCTCCCAAGGTGTGTCGCAAGATCTGTTGCCTTCATCCTTCTGAGGGCGGTCTGGGCATGCCTAGCGTTGAGATCCGTCAACACACGCTTCGCATTAGATTCCTGGATCGAATGTGTATGCTGGCGGATGAGAACAGCGGCCTCGTTCAAGAGGACGTCCATAAAAACTTTCCATCCTTGAGAAGTGTGCATTTGTCGGAGGAGGAGGCCGGCCGTACTCCTCGTGGCGAATGCTCCTTCTATAAAGAATGTCGTTTGGCTCTCCAGTTTCTCTTACGGGCTACGGATGGCCTCTCCAACGCCCAAGCGTTGTCTCTTAGGGCATTATATCGGGTGTTAGTTAGGGGGGCCGTTCAAGATGAACTAATTGGCGAGCTCGGGCTTACGAAGCAGGAGGCTCGCTCCATATGGCCTTGGGCGCCTGGGTTGAAATGTCTCACTAACGATGAGGCATCACTCACCTGGCTGATGATCCGGAAGGCCCTCTGGGTAGGCAAGAGGCTTCATGCAGCGGGCCTAACACCAAAATCAACCTGCGTGCGTTGTGGACTGTCGACGGAAACCGTCGAACATGCCTTCTTCCACTGCAGTGTTGTTGCTCCGTTGTGTAAGTTTCTTGAAGATCTCATGGTTCGTATCCTGCGTGGAAAGTTCTTTGTCCTTGAGGCTAGTTCTGTTTGTAGCAATGTCGTGCCTCCGTTATCTAGGGCTGAGCACTATGTGCTCTTTTGCTTACTAGGTGTTATGCGAATCGTGATTTGGACGACGCGACAGAAGGAATTCTATGGTGATGAGAAGTTTACCTCTTCCCAACTGATCTTGTTCTTTAAGCATCAGCTTAAAGTCAAGATCAGGACGGAAAGGAAACGACTCACTCCATCTGAATTTGGCAAAAGGTGGGTGAGTCTTGCGCGTTTCTGTCGAGTGAAAGGTGCTGACCTGGAGTGGTTGTTTGATGCTGGTTAGGCATCAGGATATTGGGTGTGCTGGGCAGAACATGTGCACCCCGTCCCTGTTAGGTTAGTGTAGGGAAAGTTTGATTTTTCTGTTTTTTTGCTTCACTGTTAACTTAGCTAGGTTATGATTGCGCATTGGCCCACTTTTCTTTTTGTCCCCTATTTTTCTTTAGTTTAATCCCCCTTCCCTTCCCACTTTAGGTGTTCAACAATGTTAGTTCTCCGGTGGATGCGTGGCGTCTTTCGTTATTTTTCAAGTGTGCTTTTCGTTTTTGTTATGATGTTTATATGTGTGAGTGATTGTGTGAGTGATTGCTGAGCGGGTATATGGTACTATTATATTTCTAAAGCCACGCATTATTTTTCGTCCGGGGAAGTGACTTTGCTGTCACATTGTTAGAGTAGTGGGGGGGGCTTTTATTACTAATACGATTTTATTTAGTTCCTTGTATATATCGTTTATTCATTGTATAAAACCATTGGGGATATTTTAATGTTGTTATTTTCGGCCCATGCCCTCCACTGAACATTGTAAATATGGGAGTTAAGTAGGACAACATAGAGCAGCCGAGGTATTATGGTGAACGTTGTAAGAATGGTAAGTAAAAATGTGGTATTATGGTGTCTGGTTTATTGTAAGTGTGTCAGGGCCGACGAAAGTGAATAGCTAAGTTAAACTAGGACAGATGATGACCAGCCTTCCCCATCCCCAATTTCGGCCTTGTGCCACATTTTTTGTATTCGTACGAAAATAAATACGAGTTCATCGGAGTTCTTTAGAGTTATATTAGAGTTCAGTAGAGCTACTAGGCAGTTGGTATTAGTCGGCAGTTAGCCGAATACTAAGGAGTCAGCTTTCAGGGTACAATTACCAAGTTCTTAACATTTTGGGTACGTTAAGTCGATTAGCAACCGACATAGCACGATTATAACCTTCAGTGCGAAAACTATTCCACAACCCTATCATAACTGGTGACCTCCTGTTTTATTACACTAATCATATCTTATATTTTAAACCAGCGTGGTTTCTTGCTTCGTGATCAAATATATTGCGAGCTTGCTTTTTATATACGGTAATATTTCTACAGATATAGGGCAACGGTTATTGGCGCCGAAAGTGAAATTGTCAAGACGTGTTTCTCTCACACGATCATGCCAAACCATATATTTTGCCCGAGTTATTAAAATTAAGGCCAAAAATATGGAGGTTTTGCTTCATCTTCTTTACTCACCTAACCTTGATCCATCTGACTATTGTCTTTAAATATCATTACATTTTGGCGGGGAAAATAGTTCTGTTTAATAATTGGCTTGAGTTCCAAACTAATACCGAGTTATTCTTTGCAGTGAACTCTCGAAGAAATTTATGTTCGAGGAATCAGCAATTTGCCAAATAGATTGAATTTTCGATAAGAAGGGAGAAATATTACCTTGATTATAGACTCACAAGCATATAGACGCATACACAAAAACAAGAAAAACATAAACGTACATGCGCACATACGCAGAGGATCGGCGCGTACTACACCCTATACGTTCGACTGGGCAGAGTAAGCCGGATTGAAGGCCCCCAAGGCAGTGCTTTGCGACCCTTGCTATCCTATCAGCATTTGCTTTTTCCTACCTACATTTGTCTACGTTACAAATTAAATGAAGTACAACAGACTATTAAAGGATGAACAGTTTTTCGAGGAATTTGACGTCATTCTTCGTTTAAATCCGTAAATGTTCTTTTCTCATGTTAAGTCTTGAAAAAAAAACACGATATAAAATTAACTATTTTTATCTATAATGTTTAATATGTTAAAATTATTTAACTTTTTCATCAGAAAAATCACAAATCGATGTTAAAAAGAGTCGCAAAACATTGTTTATAGTGGAATGATCTATTATGACAGGTCTCTAATTTGTATTTAGATACACTGCATATATTTTCAAGATTTCTAGTTGAATTGTTAACCTGTATTGCATATGATTAATTACTGTACATAACTAGATTTCAATAAAAATTAGTATTTTGTATGAGCACTAATTTATGAAAATTTAAGCTACTTGGACGTAGTCAACGTCATATTTTAGAGGAGTGTGTTCATTCCTACAACACCTTCCTTTTTTAGATATGCACTTTCTTTAGTCGACACTTTCTGTTGAGATGTGTTCACGTTCAACGTTTCAGCCAGATCAGAGTTTCTCTTTCTCTGGCGTAGTATTGTAATATTCGTTTTAGGAATAGATACCTCAAAAGGATCGTAAAGCATGTCCATCAGGGAAATAAATTGCACTGGTTGCTTATTCTGTGAATATTTAAACTTTAATTGATTTATGTCTTTGAAGATGTACATAATCCTACCAAGGCGTGGAATAATTTTTTTCCTGCGATTTTTCCTATAACTTCCAATATTTATCATGTAGTCTCTAAAACACTTGTTGAATAAAGTTTTACGTGATGTATTTTCATCGTACTTTTTATGAGTATGTAATCTATGAAAGTGATAATACCGTCTTGTCTACCCAACATAGCATCCATTATTTGCTGGAAAATACCTAGGGTGACTTTTATACCGAAGGGTAATCTTCTAAACTTGTAAAGTCATTGATGTATATTAATAGACAAATATTTCTGGCCTTCCCCACCTTCTTCAATCTGAAGCTATGCCTCAGATCAATTTTTGAAAAAAAATGACCACCATTTGATTTCTCTAATATATCCTCTGAAGTTTGTAGGTGATATACATGTGGGAGGAGGCAGTCATTCAACCGAGTTGAAAAATCTACGCATAAAAGAATCTTTTCTTTCCAATATAAACCTCTGGTGTGACCCATTCTTAATAATATATTTTTTTAAAATAACTCTGCGGTTTTCTAACCTATCAAATTTGATGTTAATAGAATCCAGCGCTGCAAAGGTTATCTTGGTGTTTCTTTAGCTGTAACCTTTTTTTCGAAGAGCAACTAACTTTTCCTCAGAATGAATTAATCGAGCAGGTCCACAGTTCAAATAATTGTAACCAATCAACGCCTAGTACATTCCAATTTGAATTTTTTAATACGTAAACATCTGCTCTTTTAGTTTTATCACTAGATCAATATTACACGTAATTTTTGGAGGAAAAATTAATTTCTTGCACGATGTTATTCTTGCAACTTTGTCGGGCTTTTCAAGTTAAGCTTGCCAGTCATGTTCCATGTTTCTTCATCAATATTTGTAATGTCGCCACTAGTGACGAAATGAAATCTCACCGAAGCGTTATTCATTTTTACTGTCACGAATTTTCTATTATTTAAATTTTCCAGTTTTTAGTTGGTAGCACTACTTTCAGCAAGTTAATTTGTGTATTTCTTATTCTTTTCTACTGGTAGTAGTTTCGTTTGTAATGTATTTTCAAACAGTTAAAACGACCAGTCTTTTCTGAAAATGAAGCATACCACAGACATTGACAGTATTTTTATTTCGGATGTTTTCTTTTAGCACCAGTGTCTTTTTTCGAATTAGTTGAATTTCTGATGTTCTTTTTTGTTCGATTTTCGCTGTATTATGACTTAAATTGACAATATTTTGGCATTCATTCATAACAGTCTGTATCGTTAAATTCCAATCCTGTTCAAGTTTTGTGAGAATTCGAGAACGCATTTCTGCATCGTTGCTTGATGATAGACCTTTAACAAAAGTTACGTTTTAGCTTCGGACGAGCCCCAAATTTTTGTTACGTGTTAAGTGTAACAAAAGGGGAAAAAAATCATTGAGTAAAACTCAAAGTTAAAATACAGACAAATATTTAATTCACAAAACCTTAGATAAAAATATTTACAAATGTACAGTTTTTGCATTCAAATAGAAAACGTATAGTTTACTACTAGCAGGCGAAATGTTACGAAGGGAGAAGGGGGTGGGAAGGTGTAAAATATCTTTACCCAGTTAAGTTGGGTTAGAAGTTAAGTGCTATACTTTTTGGAAATCTTCAAATGAGTATATAAAGAATAATTTTAAGTATGGTCAATGAAATAGTCAAAAATATTTATTTCCCCATTTATTTCCATGAGGTTCTCTTTCAGGTTTTAGTTGATCGGCAATTCTTATAGATTCTTTCGGCTGGATAGAAATCCTTGAATCATAACCGGAGTTGATAACATCAGCAGACCCTGGTAACAACTGACTGTTCTCTGCCCCAAACCTATTTTTATAGAGGCTAACACCTAATTTGCATATTTCTAGAACTATTAGAACTCTCTCGATTTTACTGGAACATTCTGGCATCTTCCAAACGTTCTATTTCTAATTTCCTTATTTTTACGACTACTTCATGAATTAAAACTTTTTGGGAATAACACTTAGGACTCAATAGAATCCATTACTATAACTTTTTATACATTATTAATATTATTTTTTATATATAAATGCATAGATATTTAAATCTGTCGGAGTATAGTTCATCCAGCTTAGATTTTATGTGCGTTGTGGTACAGTGGATATCGGCTCGGAACGAGAAGCCGAGAAGCCGAGGAGCCGAGTTCGAATTCCAGCTGAATCTATTGTATTTACTTACGCGCAAATACCCTTGGGAAAGGTATTAATCCGTCTCTTCCTTCCAGTTATGGGTTAAATAGCAGGATAGATTGGGTTCTATAGCCTTGGTCGGCAACCAGTCTACCGCAGAAAGCAATGGCAACCTACTGCGGGATAATCTTCTGTCCAGTCAGTCATGTCTCTTTCGAGACATGATCGCCCGAGCGTGTATCACGTATGGCACTTAACTGACTGACTGTTGACTTTACCGGCATATAAGACAAAGCCTTTATTTTCGTCCTTAGTAAGGCATTCCCTATTTGTATAAAAAGAAGTGAATTATTTTCACCAAAAAGTTTTGACAATATCGACACTATTTAGTTAAATGAAACCTTTTCTAAAATATTCGCAAAATTTTTTCCATTTTCAGTCGGGCACAATTTTCGTAGCAGAAAACACACTTTCTATCAACGCGACCATCTTTGACGTTCTTCACTAAAAATGGCCTCTTGTGACGTACGATAGGAATGTAATGTTTTCGACTGAAATGTAATTAAATTCACTGATTTAGCGACTGAATCCGGCGAAAATAAAATTGACGCATTGGCTGTTCATTATTTTTCTAGAATGATCTTGATCTGTTTTCGGTATTCAATCTGCTTCCGTTGCATTTGTTGTAATAATATCTCCTGGAATTCTTGCTGCTGCTGCATAATTATCTTCAGTTCTTCAATATTATATTCCTACTTGTAGTCATTAATTAGGGGAAAAAAAAGCCTTTTAATAGCAGTATATTATACAGCCTTCAAGTTTATAGACAGCTGAAGTATGGATGATAAAAATAAGAAACGTCAACATTATCCACAATGGCCAAAGTATATTCCCAAAATAAAAACACTATCGTATATCTAATTTACTGGCTATTGGATTAACTTATCATGTATTTAAGTATTACCCTGAAGAAATGGTATTATGGATAGGATGCTGATTCATGAAGCGAAGAAGGGGCAGATCATTTGCAGTTGTTTCAAAATAAAGATTCCTGTCAAATAAAGTAAAATATATCAATATGTATGTGAATATATAAACATATGGTAATGTGTGTGTGTAGAGTGCGTGGTGTGTGTGTGTGTGTGTTTGTGTAGAGTGTGTGGTGTATGTGTGTTTGTAGAGTGTGTGGTGTATGTGTGTGCGTACGCGTGTGCGTGTTTGCGTGTTTATCTTGGTATAGATGTTTATGTGGATGTGTGTGGTGTGTCTTCGTGAGTGGAGGTATCTATCAGCACGTCTGTGTGTGTGTGTGTGTGTGTGTGTCTGTGAAAGTGTGTATGATTGCGTGCTTGCAGGATGCGAGCGAAAGAAAAAGGGTGTCCTCGCACGAACCGAGCCCATGCACTCCAGTAAACCGATAGCCGAATTTATTTAAGATTGGTTGGCAGCCACTAATTATTCCAACTCCATAACTCGTCTAGTTTCGAAGGAGATTTTTTTCTGTGAATGCACTCCTTAAAGGCCCGTCCGATGTTAGTTGCAGACTGAGGGAATTGAACGCCTCTCTCTCTCTCTCTCTCTCTCTCTCTCTCTCTCTCAGTCAAAATAACAATCGCTTGGCGTATCACGCACGTCTATTTAATTGGTCGTCTGAAATGCGTTCCCCTGGTGAAAACGCTGGGCTTTTTCAGACACTGTCAAGACTGGTGTTTCGGATTCCTTCCTGTGGCAATTATTGTTTCTATTCACCACCTCCCTACACCCACTCAGCCGCAAATATTGCTCGCTGCATCAGTTTATGTGGTGGTCTATTTGGAAGCAGGGAGTAATAAGAGGCATACGGAGATTGACTTGTGTTTTTAAGCCACAGGGGACGCTCTACCCAGAAAGCTTCGTAATTACGCTTTCCGACACAATGACCTTCGGGGGTCAACCAGTTAAATTAGCTTTGTCAGTTGGATGCTGTGAGCAGGTGTCTCCTTCTTCTCGTCACACTCTTTGCATTTTGATATCTTCAATTCAGATGCCAATGATAATGTTCATTTCCAGGGAGATGAGACTGCTTTCCCGCCAGTAACAACGCCGTCTCTATTCGGAAGGACTTGTCGTTTCAGGGTAAGTACTTGCTACGGTTACAAAAATTAAATAAAGCTATCGTTAAAAAGTGCACCTTATCAAATATGCTTAAAAATAAGTTCTTACTTATTGCGTTTATTAAACGTACAAGAGAACGCAAAAAGATGATTGGCAAATTTTTTATTTGTTCCTCGATTATTTTATTTATTAATCTGACAGTTTTTTACCGCTTCAAATCTTTCCAAAACATCCTTAATTCCGTGCAAATGTATATGCTGAACTCCAATCGATAATTGTTTATTGACGAAACCTACCTTTTTTCACGTTAACGACCAGAAACATATCGAACTTCTTGTCGCTGTTTATCTCACCCCTTAACCACGCTTCAAAAATGTCATTCACTGCAGAATGACTTCACGCGTAGTTTGCCGATTTTTCAGCTTTTTTTAGTTCATTTTTGCAATTACTACGCGGAAATTGAGTTCCGAAACCAAATGAATCGCGGAGTAATTGCTCAAAGGAAGTAAATAGGCCGAAATAAGTATCATACGGCTCAAGTCATTCAGCGTTGAATCAGATATGAGAACGGTGGTAAGGGGTGAGATATAGTCCGATTTTTTTTCTTGTCGATAACATGAAAAAAGGTAGGTTTCTTCAATAAATAATTGTCGATTTGAGTTCAGCATATACATTTGCACGGAATTAAGGATGTTTTGAAGGGGTAACGGTCTTCGGGAAACAAATCAAAAATTTACCAGATAATTCGGGAGTGATAAAGGGAAAATAAAGAGAAATAGAGCAAAAAAAAAAAAAAAAGAAAAAAAAAGAAAAAAGAAAAAAAGCGAACCTGAAATATATATCTAACTTATTCGAACTAATTTTCTTATCTTTAGCTGTTATGACTATTGTTATAGAGAAGACATTTCGGCTAAGTACCCTCTTGCAATCTTCAGGTTTCCATTATGTAGGATATGTTAGGCTTTGATTATTGTGCTATTTTGCACCATTATATGTTGTTTCTCTTTCGTTTTGGATAAAGCCAGGATATATTGTTTAATTTCCCGATCTAGAGATTGAAATAACAAGGACATATCACAAATTGCCAGCATAATATTTTTGGAAGAAAGACTTCTGCAGACAACATCAAAATATCATGCATGTCTCAATACAAAGAAAGACTCGACATTCTGAGAGACATTTTTAATATACGGGAAGAAGCCAACAGTAAATAAGGTAGCTTTCTCTATAGGGGATCATATATAGAACTGTGTATTAAAGAAAATTTCAAATTCAGTTGAACCGTTATAAATGACGTCACCTTGAGTGACGGGAAATTGGCTCCAGTTAACACAAACCCACAAAACCCAAACCTTTGAAAATGAATGTAGCAACATTCGAAAGTACTGGGGAAAAAAACAAAAAAAACTGAACTTTGGTAAATTTACCAATGCTATTATTTTCGGGACCTACATCATTTATTTTATGTGAAATCTTTTCATATCGTCTGATAAGCTTAATAGCATTATCGTTGAAAGAAGAAAGATATGATAGATGTTTTTTCTGAGCTTTCGGCTTACATCAGCCATTATCAAAGATGACAATTATATTAAGTGTATTAAACAATTCGCGGATAGTAGTAGTCGTCTATTTTGTTTATATGGATGATTTTCAAAGCAGCGGCGAACACATGCGTGCATGCTAGAAGCGAAAATAGCACTACAGCTTGTGACTTCACACATGACCACGCTTTACGGAAAACTTAGCACATCATCTAAAGCGGTTATAAACTATAATTTATTTCTTCAGGTAAGTAAAGTTTTGTTACTCATCTCTTCACACCACAAAATATATTTATTTTAATTTAATCAGAACATTAAAAAAAGTGAATCCAAATGTCATTACACAGAAATTAATTTTTAGTGTCACCAAGTTAGAGCCATAAAAGGTAAAAGGGTGAGACGTGAACTGTTCATCGTTTAAGTGTGGTAACTGGACAGGACGTGCCACCACAAAGTCAAGTACAGACACACCCAAATTTAATATATATATATATATATATAACAAATTCGCTTTTATTAAAGACAAGAATAAAAGAATGTCTATTATTTCTTTTAGTGAGTTTAACCTGGGGAAAAAGAAATATTTTTAATTTCATGTCGAAAAGGAAATTGCTGAAATCGAAAGTAATCGGAAACATACGAAAACACACGGAAACACACACACACACACACACACACACACACACATATATATATATATAAAAGAAGTAATTGATTTTTTTATTTATTAATGTGACAGTTTTTTTTTTTATCACTTTAACCGTTATTTTAGTAGATAGCAATAACTAAGTATCTTTATTTTCGTTTACCAGCCTGAATATTCAAGAAGTTTTATTAGAGAAAAATATACGCTCTTTGGAAGGATTTGAACCTGCTTCCCTCTGGGCAGTGAGATCCATCGTTACATCTGACGCGATTTAACCGATTCAGCGACGAAGAGTCTTTGCCGATCAAACCAGATCCGAATTGTTCCTTTAAGCAAAGTCTTTCTTGTCATAGATTCGTCGAAATTATCATGTCTGTTCAGTTTGGTATCCAAACGTAAACAAAGTAGTTTTCTAAAGAACTACTGGATTCTTTACTTATTATTTAACCCTCCAGTTATGGGTTAAATAATGGAAATGATTGGATTCTATAGCCTTGGCCGGCAACCAGTCTACCGCAGAAAGCAATGGCAACCACTTCGAGATAATCTTCTGCCCAGTTAGTCATGTCTCTTTCGAGACATGATCGCCCAAGCGTGTATCACGTATGGCACTTAACTCAATGACTGACTTGCACATATCCAACATTTTAAAAGTCAATTACAACACACGGTTAAGTATTTTCTGTGACCAATTTTATTTTATTTTATTTTATAATCATTTTACCCCAAGCAAGGCAGGACTACCACTGGTGCGAAAGGGGGTTACAGTAAGAGAAAAAACACGGTACAGGGAATGTTGAAGAAAGAATAGAAATTGATGTGATTCAAGTCGATAGAAGATGCCAATTGAGACATTGCATTTAAACTTTTAGAGGTTGTAGCTATCAAGGAAATAAGCAAATTAAAGGGAGTTCCACAAACGGGAAGTGTGAGAAAAGAAACTTAGAGTAGAAGACCTGGTTATATTTAAATATTTTGATTGTAAAAAGACGGGACTTAGATGCTAATCTTGTAGCACGCATGAATTTATATGGTCAGGGAACCAGGGAAGAAAGCTTGTCAGGGCATTTGCCATGAAAATAATTGCCGAAAAGACAAAGGGAAGCCATATCACATTGGTGAGAAATTTGTTTGTAAGTCTGAGATGAGGTAGTATTAGGTTGTCCCAAAAATTCGTAAACACTTGTAAAAAATTGAAATTTTACTCGCAAACCAACAAAAATTATTGCTCAAAATAAAGGCCGTCATTTTCCAAAACTTTCTGCCATCGATCTGTAAGCTTTCGGATCTGGTCAAAGTGCCATTCAGCCGGTTTCGAATCAAAGAATTCTCGACACGCTTCCTCGACTTCATCAAACGAGTCGAATCGGCGGCCCTTCAGAAAGTCTTGCATTGAGCGGAAGAGGCCGTAATCTGATGGAGCACAGTCAGGACTCTAGGCTGGATGTGGCAGAACCTCAACGCCGTCCAGCTCTTCAAACTTGTCTTTGGTCTCCCTGGCGGTGTGTGGCTTGGCATTGTTCTGCTGCATCAAAGCGCGCTTTCGGTTGATCAGAGCCGGGTATTTTTGCTTCAACTTTTCGTAGACCCTCTCAAGTTGCTGACAGTAAAGTTCAGCACTGATGGCACGACCGTTCGGAACCAACTCAAAATGCACGATTCCTTCAAAGTTCCACCAAACGCACAACATGACTTTCTTGCCGAATCAATCTTGTTTTGGAACCGACGGTGTCGCTTGCCCTTTCTGAACCCATCGCTTGTCTCGATTGTACTGGACCAGATAGACCCATTTGCTCAAGTGTTTACGAACTTTTGGGACAACCTAATATTTACATTGTTTATAATGTTTGGACTATTGTCCTTATCTTTATTGTCATGTTGACGACGTTTCGGCCGTTTCAGTTGATTGCTTGTTTCGATCAGTGGGTCATTTCGATCACTGAGATATATTGTTCTCGTTCCATGAACCATGCTACTTCCGGATGTTTAGTTATCTCCCTTTAAATTAACTCTAATATATTCAATACCTAGCTACATCAGTGGTGAACAAATAATTTACAGAGTTAAGTTAAAGAGAGATAACTAAGACATCTGGAAGAGGCATAAGTCATGGAACGAGAACAATTTACCCCAGTGACCGAAATAAAGAGTTCGGTTCGAAATTCCAGTCAGCTAAAGAAGACCGTAGTGTACAACGACCGAAACGTTGTAAATGTGGCAATAAAAATGAGGACAACAGTCCGAACGATGTAAATAATGTCCAATTTTAAATCCACCCGGTTATTGTAAAAATCATTTACTTATAGTTTTGGTATATCGACGTGGTGTAATGGCTAACAAGCTTGTCTCGACAGATAGATTATGACCTAACAGTGAGTTCGGTCCTCACCTGGTGCCCCAAACATTCAGACTAGTGCCACATCTAAGTTATGCTTAAAAGATCACCATAGAATATACTTATCTGGTACATGCTGGGATAGGGTTATCATCATTCCGTTGCGTCTTTGTCTTCGGGCAGAGTGCGGTTCGGCTGTGTCTTTTATCGCGGACTGAGACGTAGCTGGGAAAAATACAATACTGAGAGGTGCCCTATCCCAGAGAAGAGCTGCCTGAGGCTGCACCAGCCCATTACACTAGTGGGGTGGATCGGTGGTCGCCACCGAGGCCAGTGCAACCCACGAGGTGGGGCAATTTTGAGCCCTGGACAGAGCGTACGAATTCGGGTTCTCCACATTAAACACGACCTTGTGTCGCATCACGTCTCAGGTAAATTAGAAATAAATATTATACTTACTATAGTTGACATCTTATTTTTTATATACAGTAGTGTGCAAAAGTATGAAGACAAGAACTATTTTTATCTTTTATGAGGCATCAAAATAACTGCGTCAATTTACCAATCGCACCTAGTATATATACAGTACTGTGCAAAAGTATTAGGACAAGAACTATTTAATCTTTCATGAGGCATCAAAATAAAGTTTAAAATCACCCCTGTTTAAAATCACCACTTTTACACACTACCGGTAGTGCGCAAAAGTATTAGGACAGGGGGTGAGTTTCCTAAAAGCCTCACTGAAATTCAAATAAAAGCTGAAAAGCCAAACCTTTGTAAGAATTATTTAACTAAAAAGGAAGAGGAAGGAAGGCTTCGGAATTTGAATTGGCCCCCACAAAGCCCTGATCTCAATTCTATTGAATATCTATGGGATATTTTGGATAAAAAATTGATAAATCTGATGTTACTTCGCAAGACACACTTTGGGAACAAATACAAGCTGCTTGGCAGGAGATACCATTAGATAGATTGAAGAAGCTTGTGATGTCAATGCCTGACAGAATGAAGGCTGTGATCAAAGCAAAAGGCTATTATACTAAATATTAAATTTATTTTGTAACAAGTATTTTTTCTTGTTAAAGTATTTGTTGAGTAAATCAAATAAAATTACTTTAATTAAATAGTTTATTTTCTCTCAATATGCCTCATAAAAGATAAAATAGTTCTTGTCCTAATACTTTTGCACATAAACACTTTTTATGAATTTTTGACAGGATTATATAACTCTTTGATGATTCATGCTTTTTATCAATAAATGAATAAATAAACCCGAAATGAAATATAATCTGCGGTGTCATACGATCTAAAAACAATATTTACATTTTCAAACGACAAGAGAACCTTCTTCTCAAATACGACTGACATCCATCCTGAAATCATACACGGATTGTTGTCTGCTGAAATATTCCCCCGAGACGTGTGTCAGTGAGAGGACAAGAATACTGTTTCATCTTCTGATTTTATTTCAGACGTTGGTCACTGACTGTCGAACCGGTTATTGTTTCAATGTGGCTTGTTAAAAAAACTAACACTTGCCTCATCACGCATGCGCACTTAATTACTTTACCCAAATGTCTTTCCACAACGGGAACGCAAGATATTTACAAATTTTTATATTTCCTTCATTTCAGTTATAGTTTTTTGCTAAATGTAGGATATATCCGTATAATAGTCGATGTTTTACAAATAGTTTTCATCATTAATTTGTATTCTTAGTCCAGAATTTATTTTTCTACATCGCGATTAAAATTCTGAAACGTTTAGTTCACACTACGAATAGTCAGACTAAACTAGTCGATAATCATTTTGCCTAATGTACCCGCATAATGTACCCGCATAAAAAGTGTGTCAAAAGGACTGTTTTTCTCTTCGCATCGCTATTTACTGCAGACTCCCCCGGCAATTTGAGTTGCGTTAAAAAGCTATCTTTTAGAATTTTAATAATACCCAAGAATATGAAATTGAATTTATATTGGGACCACCACAAAAATCATGATACCTAAGTTTTTAAATGAATTAAAAGAAAAAAAATGAAAAATCTTTAGTTTTAATTGCAAGCAAATAGATTAAATTTAATATTTCCAATAAACAAATTATTTTGTTGTATTTCAAAACTAATTTAAATTGACTGGGAGGAGTTTTTCTTTCTAAAAGTAAATGATTAACGCCCATTTAAGTTGCAATGTAATTCATTTTATTAATAAGACTTCTATAAATAAAATATACTTTTCTGAAACTTATCAACTGATTTAAAGTGTAATTAATATGATTTGAAACAAATCCCGCAAAGTAGTGGAGGTAACTATAACACACTATACACACACACACACACACACACACACACACACACACACACACACACAAAATAAAGTAAAATAAATTACAAGAAGTATACGCACATAAACACGCACACATGACACAATCACAGACACGTACACACCACGAGATAAAGCAGATAAAACAACAGTAATAAAACAAATTCTCTTCAACCTTTGGCAAAAGTCAAAATAACGGTCAAGTTACACATACTTAGATAAACCATATATTAAAGCAGACTGATATCACGTGACCAGAAAAAGGTCCCAACTGTTAATCACACACACACACACACACACACACACACACACACACACATATATATATATATATATATATATATATATATATATATATATATCCTGGTGAAGAGGACTCAAGGTTTCTTTTTATTTTGAGTGCTCTGGCATTTATTTTATTATGAACAGTGAACAATATAATCAATATTATAGAGCTTAATATAATTATGTAGTTATGAATTAATTGTACATTGCGATACGGAAATTTCTATGTTTCGAAATAGATTCTCATCATCAGGCAATGTTTGATGTTGGTTGTGCAGATGATTTACATTTAAATGACAAAAACCTTTAATTTGCTGTATATATAAGTGGCAAGATATAAAAATTTACATGTGTTTCTTTCAGCTAATCAGAGTGGAGGTTCATTTTGGAGTTGGCCCCAAAGAATACATATTAACCAACTTTTGTTTTCCTCCCTCATCCTACCCTTTTCCCTTGTTTCTTTTCCCTCCTTAACGGTCAAGGTATTAACCTGCCTTTAACCTGATCTTATCATTTTCAAAAAAAAAAAAAATGAGAAAAAAAAAGAGCACATGTGTGTGTGTGTGTATATGCTCTAACACACACACACACACACACACACACACACACACACACACAAGCACTCGTTACAATTAATGACAGCAGCAGCAGCCAGGAATGGTCATTCCTTGAAAGGCACGGACTCACTCGGACATATACACGCTCCTCTGCCATTCTGAAGATGAGATTTTGATTTCGAAATATTAATGTATAATAAATAGGTAATACCGAAAAAACTTATTTACCTTCCTTTATTTTACTAAACGCATTGTGACAGACTTTGTTAAAGTTGTTGACAGGTTTGACATCTTGATGACAGATTGATGTTTATCAAATGCTGTTCTACGGAGGCTTTAATTGAATATAACGTGAGCGTCTTTTATACATAATTTTAAAGTACGAAGGAATCAGGGAAGCAAATATGCGGAAGGAGCGTCCCCCAGACGGGAAGTGCGGGAAAAGAAACTGACTGGGTAAAAATGGCAGTTACATTTGTCTATTTTGACGGTAAAATCTAGGAGCACGAGTGAATTCCCAAGAGAGGGTACCAGGTAATGAAGCTCATCAGAACATTTAGTGTTCTTTCTCTTTAATAGTGTCTATTTTTCTCAAATTCTATCACTCTCAGTAACTCATTGCGTCTTAGGGAATTTATTACCTTGTTTGGGGTAAAACAAACAAATATATATATATATTTGTTTGGCGGACCTGAAGCAGACTACAACCACGTTTAATTTCGTTGTTTTTTTCATTTTTTTTTTTTTTACTTTTTTCAGCGCAGTCCTATCGATTACCCTCTTAGCTTTACGATTGACAAAAAATATTTTGAAAAATTTCAATATTTAAACAATATTTGGGGGAGAGAACAGTTTCTCATACAACCTTATAGTGGATTGAAAATGGAGGATCGATTTACTTTAACGTTGTATGAGAAACTGACCCCCCCCCCCCAATTTGTTTAAATATTGTAATTTTTCAAAAATGTTTTTGATAATCGTAAAGTTTAATTAATAATCGATAGGACTGCGCTGAAAAAACAAAAAACAAAAAAAAACAACGAAATTAAACGTGGAGGTAGTCTGCTTCAGGTCCACCATTTGTTATATATATATATATATATATATATATATATATATATATATATATATATTTCCAGATGAAGGGAAACAACAAGTTTAGAATCCTGACTTCCTTCCGGCATTTAATTTTTTTAAAAAATGGCTCAATACAACATAAATCGTATAGCATGCTATAATTAAATTTGTTTTTTTTTATTTGAAATTAATTAAATTTACTTTGCGACACGGAAATTTCTGTTTTGAGATATATCTCGTCATCAGGCAATGTTTAATAACTACGGTGAAAATGATTTACTTTTGAATGTAGAAAATAATACATTTACTATTTAAAGTTTTAATATGAAGGGGGAGACAGAAAAATTAGAGTTTATGGTTGTGTTTAATTTAGCTAATCAGAATGAAGGTCGACTTTGAAATTTGAAAATATAGGTTATATGTTGGAGATGTGCGGGTTTTTTCTTCCAAGCTTACGGGAAAATGTCATTTTATTCAACTGCAGTCTAGACTGCTTACATCAGGTAAGATGTATACATTATTAGCTACAAAGATTTCTAGATTTCTGTACGACTCAGGTATTCTAGATAGAAAAAAATAAATAAATAAAAAAACACTTTTTTAAATTTTTGACTTGACTTAAAGGGACTTTTGGTATGATTAAACTATTTTTATTCTTAACGTTTCAGGCGAATTTTTTCCACAGTGACTGGCTTGAGAAAATCCATTTAATGATAGATTGAATGAAAAACTGATGGTCAATCAGTAATCAATTTTGTTGAATAACGTTTTGGAAACTGTTCCTTTTTTTTTTATTTAACAAGTTCACCGGGATTTATTCTGCACTTTGCTCTCTGCGCCGAAATTTCGCACGAGTATCAGGACTATTTGATTCGATATTGACTAGAGTGAACGGGCAACGTGGGCAATACTTTCTAATAAGGCAAGTTAATTACGGTAATTAGACAAAGAGAAGAAAATAATGACGAACACAGGAAATGGTGTCCATTAAATGGATATTTTTTATATTTTTAAATAGGGCTTGTCATTCATGGAACACGTACGCACAGCAAGAAAGTGAGTGAGAGATAGAGATGGGGGAGAGAGATTGATAGGGAGAAAGAGAGGGGGAGAGTTAAACTTTTCGCTTCTTATCCACTCCGATGAAGGACTTCACTAAGATGAAGATTGGTTGACACGCCGCTTGATAAACCGACTCTTCATTAAAAATCAGAATGACACATTTTTCTAAGTCAATTGAGACATCTTAAATATAGTGTCTGTCAGAAAGAAAAATTGTCTGTCTGTATGGTATAGGCTTGTCTGTCAGTAAACCTTTTAGCTAAATATAATAATTATACCCCAAAGTCCATTTATTAAATGTATTTTCTTCCTGTTATGTAGTGCTATGAATTCTGGGTTTATTCACCTATGTGCTTTGTAGTGCAATGGATATCGGCTCGGAACGAGAAATCGGGAAGCCGAGTTCAAATTCCAGTTGAATTCCTTGCATTCACTTACGTGCAAATACCCTTGGCAAAAGTATTAATCCGTCTCTTCCCTCCAGTTATGGGTTAAATAACAGGGCAGATTGGGTTCTACAGCCTTGGATGGCAACCAGTCTACCGAAGAAAGTAACGGCAACCTACTGGGAGATAATCTTCTGTCCAATCACTCATGCCTCTTTCGAGACATGATCGCCTAAAGCGTCTATCAAGTATGGCACTTAACTGACTGAAGGTGCCAAAACGTGTGGGGATGTGTATGTTTTTTTTGGTGGTGGTGGTGGAGGGAATACTTCAAATGTTTAAAGTAGTGGTGGAGCCAAAATCAAAATTTAAGTTCTAAAAATTTTTTTATTCTTTACTAGCAGTATAGCCCGGCGTTGCTCGGGTGTAATGAAAGCTTTAAAACTAATCCATGGTCCTGAAGCTCAGACTCAGCCTAAAGAATATTTGTGTGAAGTTTGGTGAGAATCGGATAAAAAATTGTGGATTTGTATAAAGGACATACAGGCAGATAAACAGACACATACACAAACATCTTGCCTTATATATATATATATATATTATCGATTTTCTGCACGATTGTAAGAACTGCAACCTTGAAACTTCTGAATATTGTTTCTTATGTCTTTGTCTATGAGTGTATCAAATGTGATTAAAATCGGACCACTCCTTCTATAACCCGATTTTTTCGATTAGCGATTTTCGATATTTATCGGGGGTACCTCGATACAAAACCTAGCTAAGAACACTCGCAGACGCTTATAGTACAACTGTGTAAATTTTCAAGAAAATCGGTTCAGCCGTTTCGGAGTCTATAGGACACACACACACACACACACACACACACACACACACACACACACACACACAGACAAAGTTCCATTTATAAATAAGTTTAGATTAGATTTTGATCTGATCTTTTCATAAAATGATATTTGTTTTAAAATTTTATTCCTGTGGGTTGATTTTAAACTCACGTTATCTTTTGTTTTTTGTTTGTACTTCTTTTTTAGAATTAGGCATTTTATGTTTTTTTAAGTCTTATATAAAAAATGTAGAAGCTAATGTTTCGGAAAAAAACCAAAAAAAAACCAAAAAAAAAAAACCCTCTAATGAAATTTTCTCATCTATTTTGTTAGCAACCCAAAATGCTAAATACAGGTCGGGGATACTAGAATCAAGCAGATACAAAAATTTAAATAACTGGGAAGCGTTCTAACAGAAGACGGAAAGTGCGACACGGAGATCCGTAGGTAAATTGACATGGCGAAGGAAGCATTCCAGAGGTTGAGTAAAGTTTAAGTCACAGGAAACTTTCACTAGAAACAAAGAAGGGAGTACTGGATTGCTATGTGATGTCAGTTCTTCAATATGGCAGTGAATGTTGGACAATATCATCAAAGATGAAGAAAAAACTTGAAGCAGCTAAAATGTGGTTCTACAGGAGGATGCTGCGGATATCATGGACTGAGCATGTGAGCAATGATGAGGTGTTGGAAAGAATGTAAATGAAAAGGAAATTAATATTGAGCATCAGGAAGAGACAGCTAAAGTTCCTGGGGCATGCAATGAGGAAGGAGGGCTTGGAGAACCCGATACTAACAGGCCAGATAGAGGGAAAAAGAGACAGAGGAAGGCAGCGGATAACATATTTGAAGGGCCTGATCAGGTGGATGACTAAAAGAGGATTGCGTGGTGTAACAGAAGAAAGCGTGCTAAGAGCCACCAGGGATAGGGAGACATGAAAAGCCATGATCGCCTACGTCCTGAAAGAACAGGGCACATAGAAGAATATATATGCCAACTGTTTAAAATAAATTATAATGTGGGTATAAAATGAGGGATCAATTCTATATTATAATCAATATATAAACAGATCCCTCATTCTATGGCCATGCATTTATATTCTAGATTTATGGGCTTGAGCTAATGGATGGCAGAACGGGGTTTGGGTGATGTTACAGGAGAAAGCGTGCTAAGAGCCACCAGGGATAGGGAGGCGTGGAAAGCCATGATCGCCTACGTCCTAAAAGAACAGAGCACAAAGAAGAAGAATATATCTGCCAGCTGTTTATAAAAAATTATAATGTGGGTATAAAATGAGGGATCAATTCTATATTATAATCAATATATAAACTGATCCCTCAATTTGAGTCCATGCTAGTTTCTATACATTTATGTTCTACATTTATGCGCTTGAGCTAGTGGATGGCAGAGCGGGGTTTGGGTGGTGTTACAGGAGAAGACGTACTAAGAACCACCAGGGATAGGGAGACGTGGAGGGCCATGATCGCCTACGTCCTGAAAGAACAGGTCACATTGAAGAAGAAGGAGAATAATTTTTGACAAATGATACAGCTCAGTTGGCTTTGTCATAAATTGATGCCAAAGAGAATAAAGTTTTTTTGTTTATTTCTCGGTTTTTATAAAAAGTGTGTGTCTCACCAGCATCTCCAACTTACGTCATCGTTCGTGTTTCCATTGTTTCTGGCAAGTATTGTAGAGAAGTTTTATGGGAACGACGCTAATAATCTTAGTTCGTAATACAAACACCACAAACTTTACAAAAAAATCTTCTCTTTGTTAAATTAATAATATTAAAATTTCGTAAATGAAAATTTACAAACATTGAAAAAATTTAAGTTTAATATGAAAAGAAAAAATATATTTTAATTGTTTAAATCATTTCGCGATTTTGTTTTAGGAGGGTCCTTTTTAAACAGTCTATTGAAGCAATGTACGATGTGGTGTAGTGGATATCGACTCCGAACGACAAGTCAGGGGATCCGAGTTCGAATTCCAGTTGAATTCTTAGCATTCCCGTAAGCACACATATCCTTGGGAAAGGTATTAATCCGTCTCTTCCCTCCTGTTATGGGTTAAATAATAGGATAGATTGGGTTCTGTAGCCTTGGCTAGCAACCAGTCTACCGCAGCAAGCAGTAGCAGCCTACTGCGGGATAATCTTCTGCTCAGTCAGTCATGTCTCTTTCGAGACATGATCGCCCAAAGCGTGTATCACGTATGGCACTTAACTGACTGAAGCAAATGGCAACTCGAATTTGTCTTTTTTTTTATTTCAGAAAAATAATTTACAATTTAAATAATGGTTTTGTTTATTCATAATATTTTTATAATAACAAACATAAATAAATTAATCACTGCGTTAAACTGAAGTTCCTTTTTATCAGTGCAACGCTCTGGTGATTAATCAACGACAAATGGTCAGATCGCAGTTGTCGGTTACCCCACTTGATTTCGCCAAAACACCCATTAGGTGGCAATTGTTATAATTTCTATGAAAAGACAAACACACCCTTCCTTTTTGCCTTACTTAATTTTGCGCCAAGGTTCAGCAGACGTAGACGAAAGTGACTCCGCTGGAGAACGTTACTTTCTTCGGTCGATTGACAATTGAATTGCGCGTGCGCGTGCACACACACACACACACACACACACACACACACACACACACACACGATTCTAAAGGAGCTAAGTTTTTAATGATTAGTTAAACTATTTTGACTGTGTACGCAATGATGTAATTATTTACATTTAAATACAAGCATTATGAATTGTTTGTTTAAAATTCAGTATTTTTACTTACTTTGTCCCGGAGAAAATAAATAAAAATGAGTCCGCCAAATATTGTTTGCGGGGCAAATAATTAAAAAATATATTAAAAATCAAATTGAAATAATAATTGAAATATTTTTTAATTATTAAACGAAAAAAAAAACAAAAAAACTTTCCTTTCTTCATGGAATACTTACATTATTTCTCATAAAATTAAAAAAATATTGACAGCAATTGTTTTAAAAGTAAATCAATAAGTATTTAATATTTCTGTTTTTAAAAGCTTAGCACAAGAACAGAATAAAGCGAAATTTGAAATGAGAAATGTGAAAATGGAAATGCGAAATGTGAAAATAGAGACGTGAAATGTGGAATGGGAAATGAAAAATGTGAAATTAGAATATAAAGTATTTTAGGCGGGAAGTAGCACGAATCTTTTAAGCGGAATTTGCTTGCTTTTTGTAAAAAAAATAAGCGTTTAAAATTCTAGTTTTTATCTAAATACAAACGGTAGCATTAAAACTCTTTAAGAGGTTGCATGCATAAATGTTGACATTTAAAACTGAAATAAATAAAACCAAATTAACACACACACACACACACACACACACACACACACACACACACACACACACACACACACACACTCACACACACACACCCCCTCTCTCTCTCTCTCTCTCTCTCTCTTTCACTGGCGTATAATAAAACAACCAGAACAGGCCAGAGTGTTGGTCAGACGTACTGACGGGCACAAACTCGTTAATATTGTTTTCAGAAGCTCTTGAAAACGTAACTTTTTGTTTTTGATAATGAAATTTTATTTTCACTATTTTAACGTAAATATTAATTTTTCTTCGTATTATTATTATTATTATTATTATTATTATATAATTTATCTGTTTTTTCTTTAATTGATATTGATTGATTAATGAACTAGTTTTCTTATAATTTATTAATTTAATAAATTAAGAAAAATATCTTAGTTTTAAAAAAATTCTTTTGAAATATCGGCCATTAAGGGGTGTATAAATATTAAATATTTATCCCTTAGTGGTGGATGTTTCAAAAGAATTTTATTTTTAAAGTACGATATTTTGTCTTAAAAGATAGCAAAACAAAATAAAATCAAACAAAAAACAAAACAATAAAAACAATACGACGGAAAAAGAAAAAAACAGAATATAATTTCTACAATATTCTTTCTTAAAAAGACTACCTTTTTTTTCATTTTTTTACATCTAAAATTTTATTTTTATTTTTGGATAACGCTATTTTCAACGACTTAAAAAATAACTGAATATACTGTATCGGATAAGAAATTAATTAAAATCAACCTTCTTCACTTTTACAAAAATTCACAACGATGTGTAAAATCCTGGTTTTCCCAAATAGAAAAAGGATTGACCACTTGCTTAACGAAAAGGTCGAAACCAGATTTCGCAAGTAAGTGTTAAAATGATTTTTGACCAATGGGAGCGACTTGTAAGACTTGGAAGGACTTGGCGATCCAGTGCTAAATTCAAAAAGACTATATAAATGACCTCGGCGTCAGTCAAGAGTCAGAGATGGGAGCAGCGAGAGACACGGCTAAAATGTAACGAGAGAAGCTTCAGGTCAACTCGGACATTGTCCTCCTTCTCTTTCTCCTTATCTATTTCAACAATTACAACTAGAACATTTTGTACGAACTCTACCCTTAACCTCTTAATAATGTTTCTAAATAAACATTAACTTCTACAACTTATGTTATTCCTCCTTTTAATAAATTTCTAATTTAACATTCAAAATGTATATTTTATTATTCCACTCTTCGGCACTAATTCTACAGATTCCAACTGACAACCAATCTTTTGATGAAAACCTTCTGATGATTATAACTCTGCAGAAAACTTGTAAGCTGTAGGGAGTTTGGTTAAGTATGACACAAGGCCGAATCAAAGAAACATTCACCAGCTCCCTAACGCTACAATACAGATGGGTGAACAAATTATTATTATTAAATTTCACAGTAATGACAAACTTAAACGAATGTTAACGTTTCATTTTCCATTATTAATTTTGTTTTCTTTTTTGACAATTATTTTCGTTTCAAGGACTTGTGATGGTAGCAACAACAATTTTTTCTTTTTTTTAATTAATTAACAACTCATCTGATCAAGAGTAAAAGAGAAAAAAGAGAGAAGAAAAGAAAAAGAGAAAAATACCATCTTCATATTTCTCTTTCTCTCTCTTTCTTTTAACATAATAGTCTAGTAATACCAACTCGGAACGACAAATCGGGGAGCAGAGTTCGAATTTCAGGTTGAATTCCTTACATTCACTTTCGCACAAGTACCCTTGGGAAAGGTACTGATTCGTTTCTCTCTTCCAGTTATGGGTTAAATAACAGGGCAGATTGGGTTCTATAGCCTTGGCTGGCAACCAGTCTACCACAGAAAGCAATGGCAACCTACTACGGGATGATCTATAGCCAAAGAATTTCAAGAAATGGTTAACGCTAGGGATGTTATGGGAGATATAAAAACATGAAATATATCTATAACAACACACCACACCCGGTCTTAGGTCTTTCCGCACTAAAATTCCGGCATGAATGACCAAAGGAATCACCTTTCTTCTACCCAAAATTAGTGACGCAAATAACTCGAAATACTACAGACCAATTACATGTCTTCTCACAACATGCAAACTATTGACATCTATTTTAACAAAACGGACATATTTCTTGGAAAGAAATGACATACTACCTCTTTGGACAAAAAGGGTTCAAACGTGGCTGTTATAGATGTAAACACCTATTACTTATTAACAGGATGATCTTGGAAAACTGCTTCAATGCAAAGAAAAATCTTAGTAATGCCTGGATAGATTATCGTAAGGCATTCGATAGTGTACTACATTCCTGGACCTTAAAATCTTTAATTATGTACAAGGTATCACCCGTCATCAATTTCATCAAACAATGTATGTCGATATGGAAAACAACCTTTTACCTCAATCATATAAATGGAACCTATAAATCTGGTGAAACAAACTTCAAAAGAGGTATATTCAAGGTGACTCTTTGTCTCCTTTACTATTTTGCATATCATTAATAGCATTAACCAATCATATTAACAAGACAGAATGTGGTTATAAAATAGCTCAAAAGAAAATAAGCCATCTATTTTAGATGGATGACTTAAAGTTGTATGCTAAGAATGATAAAGAGCTGTAAGGTTTTCTGCAAACTGTAAAATGCTTCAGTAAAGACATTAGAATGAAATTCAAGTTGGGTGAATGTTCTAAAACCACAATTTTACGAGGATCGCATGCATAATAATGTGGTTACTTAAAAAACAAAAAACAAACAAAAAATAAGAAAAAGAAAAAGCGAACGAAATTAAACCGTGAAAATATGAACGAGTTGTATCTTTTTTCGCTGCACTTAAAATCCACAAATGAATATCACGGATCAAACATACCAAATATGAAGCGATATGGTAGGAACTAAAATAAGACCCTATCTCGACCCAAATATGCTTGCCAATGTCCATAGGACAGTTGGTTGTTTTGTTTTTATGGCATATCAACCTCGGCGGGTCACTTATTACCAACTAAATTTTATTTATTTATTGCTGGTAATACCTTTTTCTTTCAACAGTTTATTGTTGTTTTTATATAAGTTTTGTGTCTAGTAATACTTTTTTCTTTTTCAAGTATCAAGTTTCAAGGGGATTTGTTTTTAAGGGCGGGGTCCCCAAGTCCTACCCTATTATTTAACCCATAACTGGAGGGAAGGGACGGATTAATATCTTTCCCAAGGGTACCAGTGCTCAAGTGAATGCTAAGAATTCAACTGGAATTCGAACTCGGCTCACCGATTCTCTTTCCGAGTCGATATTCACTGCACCACAACGCACATCCGTCACTAAACGCTTACAGCACCTGGTATTCCCAGGCGGTCACCCATCTAAGTACTGACCAGGTTCAACGTTGCTTAACTTCGGTGATCGAGCGAGAACCGGTGTATTCAACGTGATATGGCCGTAAGCCCCATAGGACAGGGACATCATGCAAAATAAAAGACTCAAATATAGAACTAGATGAGATAAAACAAAATATGAGACAAAGTACAATGAGACGTTTGAGCCAAACAAAAATGAGACAAGAGTGAAAAGAGATGATATGACAAAGAATGGATAGAAACGAAAATACATGAGATCCCAAATAATGATCTCTGAAGAAATAAAGCGGAAGAATTAAGATGCGACATAAGCAATTAAAGTGATTCAGATTCTGTCACTGATGAAGATGAATCAAACGACATTAGAGCAGAATTTCTTGAAAACAACAGAGTTGAAATCACTGAAGCGAAAAACCACATCATTTAAATAATAAGCAAAGTAACTTGCACACAAAGTCACAAATCTGGGAAAGTCTAATAAACATATTGTGCAAATATATCACGTTGTATTGCAAACATTAATAACGGACAGACCACTGGAAAATATCCCAGAAGTAAATAATGTCATCTATGTAACGGCTTTGGTAGCAGTATTTACATTATTCAAACTATTGTCTTTATCTTTGTTGCCATTTGTACGACTTTTCGGCCGTTGTACGCTCCGGCCTTCTTCAGGTGCGAGGAATTTCGAACCGAACACTTTATTATGAACCTTTTATAAAGTTGCGGGATGTGCGTTGTGGTGCAGTGGATATCGACTCGAAACGACAAATCGGGGTGCCGAGTTCGAATTCCACTTGAATTCTTTGCATTCACTTACGCGCAAATACCCTTGGAAAAGGTATTAATCTGTCTCTTCCATCCAGTTCTGGGTTAAATAATCGAACAGACTGGGTTCTATAGCCTAGGCTGGCAACCAATCTACCGCAGAAAGCAATGGCAATCTACTGCGGGATAATCTTCTGCCCAGTCAGTCATGTCTCTTTCGAGACATGATCTCCCAAAGCGTGTATCACGCATGGCACTTAACTGACTGACTGAATATAATAGTTAAAAACATAATTAAAACTTCTACTGGGCATAAAGTGGGGGATCGTTTTTTACTGTTATGAAGTAATAAACTGATCCCCCACTAATTACTACTTAATAATATAATATATCTCTTCTCCCTCTAGCTATGAGTCAAATAATAGGACAGATTGGGTTCTATAGCCTTAGCTGGCAACCAGTCTACCACAGAAAGCAATGGCAACATACTGCGGGTTAATCTTTTGCCCAGTCAGTCTTGTCTCTTTCGAGATATGGTCGCCTAAACCGTGTATCACGTATGGCGCTTAACTGACTGACAGAAACATAGACTCAGTTTACACTTGATTTTAAAGTTAGACATTCTTCTTCTTCATGTACCGTGCCCCTTCAGGACGTAAGCAATCATGGACTTCCACTTGGCTCTGTCTCTTGTTGCTCTCTATATTTCTTTTCTCTTAGTATCTCTTCCAAGTTCCGCTCCGTCAACCATTTGCTCACACCTAACAAGTGCGTCTCGCGCTGCTTTCCCCTGTCTTCTCTTCCCTTTATCCGACCTGCGAGTATCAAGTTCTCCAGGCACTTCTTCCTCATTACGTGTCCCAGGAAACCTCATTTGTTTCTTTATCATATTTATTATCAGTTTTCTTCTCGTTTGCATCCTTTCCAACATATCATCGTTGCACACGTGTTCTGTTCATGGTATCCCCAGCATCCTTCTGTAAAACCACATTTTTGCTGCCTCAAGCCTCTCCATCTTTGATGAGATCATCCAGCATTCACTACAGAAGGACAGATATCACGTAGCGATCCAGCCCCGCCTTTTTTGTTTCTAATGAGATTTTCCTGTCTTTCAGTACTCTGGTTAGCTTCTGAAATGCGTCCTTGGATCTCCATGTTGCACTTTCCATGTTGCACTTTCCATGTTGCACTTTTTACTAGTTTTATTTTATATTCTCTGTCTTGTAGTTGGCATACTGGACTCCTTTTTTTTTTTTTGATAATGGCCATGTATTCAGTTTTCTTGAGGTTTATGCTCAGTTCTTTCTTCTCACTTTCTTTTGCTACCTTCTGTAGAAGGTCCTGCATTTTCCTTTCCGTGTCTGCTATCAGCACCGTGTCGTCCGCGTATCGGATATTGTTGAGATTGTGGCCGCCAATGACGAATCCCGGCAAGGCTTTTATTTCTCTCATAATTGCTTCGCTATACAAGTTGGAAAGATCCGGTGAGAAAACATATCCTTGTTTTACGCCCCTTTCTATTTTGTATACCTGCTGAGTCCACTTCCTATCCATACACAAGCCGTTTGCCGCCAATATAGATTCTTGATTATCCTAAGGTTTTTTCCAAAAAAGTCGAAGTTGTTGAGCATATTGGTGAGGTTTATACCCGAGTCTGCAAGGCATCCACCCGGATAGTCGGCGCTTTTGAAGGAATGAGAGAAACTAGCGAGAGAGCACTATCTATTGATCAGACAGGTAATTCATCAGCGTTTTTTTTTCCCAATGGATGTGCGTTGTGGTGCAGTGAATATCGACTTGGAACGAGAAATCGGGGAGCCGAGTTCGGATTTCAGTTGAAATTCCTTGCATTCATTTACGCGAAAATACCCTTGAGAAAGGTATGAATCCGTCTCTTCCTTCCAGTTATGAATCAAATAACAAGACAGATTGGGTTCTATAGCCTTGGCTGGCAACCAGTCTACCACAGAAAGCAATGGCAACATACTGCGGGATAATCTTCTGCCTAGTCAGTCATGTCTCTTTCGAGACATGATCGCCCAAAGCGTGTATCACGTATGGCACTTAACTGACTGACTAAATATAATAGTTGGAAAAATAACCAAAACTTCTACTGGGCATAAAGTGGGGGACTAAATGTACACAGACGTAATACGCATTGGCAAAATGTTTTACTTTATTTGAAAGAGAAGATTTTGCTCTACGAGTACACTTTGATTTTTTATTGATTTTTGCGTATTTTCAGATCAGTTAAATGGAACGTTAAGTGAACAAAACTGAGCATTTTCGATTCCATATGATTTTTGAATTTAATCGAGGTGTTGAGGCCGCCAAAGCTTCTTGTGAGATTTGTTCTGTAAAAAGGAATCAATTCCTCAAAATACCGACCACCGTTGGTTTTTGCGCTTTAAAAATGGAAATTTGGACCTCAATTGGAGTAGATAGACTAAACTATCGCCCGGTTCACACTCCATCCACGCCTATTTAACAGGTGAAGAGGCTCATCCCTTGTTCCTTGTTTAGGATGTAGTTTCCGGCTTTCGCTTTTCCAATCTTTTCACTCCTACGTAGCCCCCTGCGTTTCAGTGGCGTTACCGCCTTGCTCGGGGTGATATGATTAAAAAAAAAAAAAAAAAAAAAAAAAAAAAGAACCGATCACATATCGGTCGACTAATTGAGTTTGATAAAGAGCAATTGGATCAAACTCCTTCACAAAGACGCACACGAAACGAAAGATATATAGCGGGTATATCGTCTGTTATTTTATTCTTTTTCTAGTTGTAGTAGGATTCCGTTCTAGTGAAGGGTAATTGTATACCGTTGCAGGTTAACAGAATTTGGCCTTGTGGGAAGATAGCCCACTATAATTCATAAAATGATTATAAAATCAAGAAAGGCAATTTGAGTATAAAATAACATTTATATATACACATTTCAATTAATGTTTTACAATTAAAGCAATACTTGAAATAAAGGTCCAACGGAGGTTAAAGTGTTCATGACAAATAATAATGCTGAAAAGGATAATTAGTGCTTAGGAATGTGGAGAGCGGAGGTATGTGAAGAATGTTCATTTTGAAGTTGCCACTTCTAAGGTCCGTCAGTCAGTAAGTTGGTTTGTGAGGAATGTCTTTGAAGAGGTCACTCCTGAGATCAATAAGTGCTTTTGAGACAAGGAGAAGGAAAGAGGTCAGCACAGTAGTCGCTCGACTTAAGTCTAGAGGAGGCACTGGTTACTCTCAGTCCTTCTGTCTATCTGTCTAACGATGCTTTTTGTCTCCGCTTTTTATATCCGCTTTTTGGATCAGAAGCTAGTTTTGAATTTCACGCTTGTATTTGGTTCCGGGCTTCCCACACGATCGCCACCAGTTTGCTCGCTCGGCATCGCTCAACACAGGGTCACTAACAGCGTTTTCTTTACTGCACGTCAATATGAAGCAACGAAAAGAATGTCATGCCCCCCCAAACAAACGCCGCCGTGAGCAAAAACAAGACCTTCAAGAAGTTGATGTACCAATATATTGGTCAGTCAGTTAAGTGCCATACGTGATACACGCTTGGGCGATCATGTCTCGAAAGAGACATGACTGACTGGGCAGAAGATTATCCCGCAGTAGGTTGCCATTGCTTTCTGCGGTAGACTGGTTGCCGACCAAGGCTATAGAACCCAATCTGTTCTGCTATTTAACCCATAACTGGAAGGAAGAGACGGATTAATACCTTTCCCAAGGGTATTTGCGCGTAAGTGAATACAATGGATTCAACTGGAATTCGAACTCGGCTCCCCGGTTTTTCGTTCCGAGCCGATATCCACTGTACCACAACAGGTACCTCTACTAAATCACTGAAAAATTAGCATAGTATGAAGGAAAAAGGTCCCAAAGTTAATAAAAACGAACTTTTCCATCAAAAATTATGTTAAGAGGAAAAATCGAAGTATTTTTATATTAGTTTTCAAAATTTTAAAATCCTTTTTAACACGTTCGAAATTTTGATAAAATTCTTGTTTTATTTCCGTTACCAGGGAGCCAAATCGTTACGTGAGTTTACAATAGAAAACGTAATATTACATCACTCACTTTTTTCCGGTGACAAAGCCATTAATTTAGAAATTCTTGTAAAAATCAAATAATCGTCTGATTTTAACGAAACTTTCAGAACTTATTCACAAATGAATGAGATTATTTTTAAATTATTATTTAAAAAAATATTGTCAAAACTATTTTTTACATTTGTTACCCCCGACTCCACTCCACGTAAATTCATGAAATTTTAAGAAATTAAATTCTATAGGCAAAACTGGTTTTATTAGTTAAACGCAGGACTCATTATGGAATGTGAATCATGTATTATTTTTTTAAACGATTTCGTCCTTTTTACTGAAAATCTGCTCCGAATAGTAAAATAAAAATACAGTAAAACTATGACATTATTTCAATTAGACAAACTTTTAATTGCTTTAATAAATAATATAAATTTCAGGCATTATAGTCTAAAGAAAAATAATTTTCGATTAATAATGAAATTTTAAAAGAATTGTTTTCATTTTTGTTTTTTTAATTATAATAACATATAATTTTTCAAAAATATTTCAAAAACTTTAGACGTTAGGTTAGTAGATTATAAAGTGAAGGCTACATTTATTAATCAAAAATTGAAAAGTTTAATACAAATCATCTAGCCATCGTATTTTTAAAGTAATTTTCAATTTTTATGTCTTTTGTGTATTTGAAGTGTTTTTGTATGGTAATTTCAATGTGTACATGAAAATGTCATGTGTTTCAGGGTTTCTTCCCCTTACCGAAAAAAAATTGTACGATTATGTCACTTTTGATTGCCATCTGGCGAGCTGTCAACACATTTCAAATTCGGCGAACATGTCAAAATTCAACTCTGTGATTAAAAAAAACTTTTTTTTTCTAAATTTCATGCTATAAATAAGTAATACTTAATCAGATGAATTTAACATTAAATTTGCTAATGTTTCAAAAATAATGTGTCACAAATGTATATTTTATTTTTGCAAGATTTTTAAAACCGAGAATTAACTTTTGTTTACAAATATGTCGACCGCTCAAAATTCCCGAAAAATTGAAAAATTAAAAAGAAATTGAAAAATCTTAGATTCCAGTCAATATAACTTCTGTTTGAAAAACACCAGAGTATTTAGCTTATTGTAAATAGTAAAGTTAATCATTTAACTTTCAATTAAAACTAAAATAAAAGTTTCAAGAAAACTTTTTTATTTTTAAAATCGAAAATAAACAAAGGAAGCCAATCCAAACCTAGTTTCAAAGCTAAGCTCTATGCGTTTATTGATTCCTGGTGAGCGACATTTCTATCGTGGTCTTTATGTACCTCTCATAAAATGATGCCTGCTGCATTGGACGGAGGTTAAGCTTTTTGTTTTTGGTGTGTGTGTGGGGGGGGTTTAATAATCCGAATTGAGGTTGGGATTAAAGTCGGCAGAAATGGACGCGTGATTTAGTGAAGTGTGTTGATTGTAAATGTCAATCCATGTTAAGTTATATCATGATGAATTTTGGCTGAGGTACCCAGCGAGGTTCCTAAATCACTACACGCGTGATCTCACCCTTTATACACCCAATGGTGTGTAGGGCAGTAACTTTTTGTTACTGTAATTAACTGTTTTGTTTTTAGTTTTTTTTTTTTATTTTTTATTTTATTTTTATTTTTTATTGGGCAGGGTTGTTAGCCCTGCGCCCAACCCCAAAGCCTGGAGGACCCGTGAACCATTCTTGGTCCTTACGTTTACAGTATTCCCAAACGGGCACCCATCTAAGTACTGACCTGGATCGATGTTGCTTAACTTCGGTGATCGGACGAGAACCGGTGTATTCAACAGGATATATCCGTAGATGATTTGGATGATGAATAAATGGGAAATCATTCCTATCCTTGTGAGGCATGTGGGAGGAGCATTTTTTCTCTTACTTCGTGTGTGTGTGTGTGTGTGTGTGTGTGTGTGTGTGTGTGTGTGTGTGTGTGTGTGTGTGTGTGTTTAAGAAAATTGATCAAATATTATTTCCATAAAATTATGTTTTTCGGAATTACGTTCGTTGTTCAAATGTTTAAAATGGCAAAAAACCATTTGAGAGTACAAATTGCATGCACCATTTTCTGACAAATACACAAGATCTCATTAACCCTAACCCTAACCATTACACTAATAATTTGTTGAGGTTGGGTGTGACTGCGAAGAGTCTGGATCAAGTGTGGATGGGTTGTACGTTTTTGATGTTGGGGGGCTGGCGAAGCCTTCCACGTTCACCATTTTATTACACGGCTTCAAGAACGACCATAAAACTGGTGCCGAAGATCTCGCTGATTTTCAAGCAGCAACGCGGAGGAAACTTTCATCTTCCGGGGGTCAAGTTTCAAGGTTAAAAGGGAATTATCGAAGTGTGTGTGTGTGGGGGGGGGGGTAGAACAGAGGCGCTACTCTCTGTTTAGGTTGGGGAGGTGGAAATATGGAAGAGAAGAATAAAACGGAAATAAGGTACGCAAGACGTAAAAAGAATGTTAAATAGACAATTATTAATCTTGAATTTAGATATAAAATGTCCCTCTCCTGCAAATAGGGTGATTTTTTAAACCTAGCTTAGATATGACACAAGGCCGAAAATCTTGAGCACCCAGGAAGGATCAAACTAAAACGCTAACCATTACATCACGTCGAATTTCGTTAACCATTATACCAAGTTAAGGTCCTCCTCTCCAATTTTCTAAGCGAAACTTAGAAGTGACACAAGGCCGAATGTATGGGGCATCCAGTGAGGATCGAACTCACAACTCAATAATTGTAATGATTCTAGCGAGACAAGCTTGTTAACCATCACACCACATCAAGGTGTGAAATTTTTAATGTCATGTTCATAGACCATAGACGATATTGGTTTTCCACAATACTCTTCTTATTTTAATATCAGTGAACTGCCGAAATTTCGTTTGAAAAAGTGGAGAGGTTCTTTCGGATATATATATATATATATATATATATATATATATATATATATATATATATATATATATATGGCCGTGAATGTAGGGGCAGCTGAAATGGAATCTAAAAAAGACAGCTGGCCGGTAATAATGAGGATAGAAAAAAGGGCAGAATAGGGGTCGATCAAGGCTTTTTTGTAGGTCAGTCAGTTAAGTGTCATACGTGATACACGCTTTGGACGATCATGTCTCGAAACAGACATGACTGATTGGGCAGAAGATTATCCCGCAGTAGGTTGCCATTGCTTTCTGCGGTAGACTGGTTGCCAGCTAAGGCTATAGAACCCTATCTGTCCTATTATTTGACTCATAGCTGCAGGGGAAGAGATGTATTATATAATTAAGTAGTAATTAGTGGGGGATCAGTTTATTACTTCATAGCAATAGAAAACCGATCCTCCACTTTAGGCACAGTAGAAGTTTTTAATTATGTTTCCAACTATTATGTTCAGTCAGTCAGTTAAGTGCCATACGTGAAACACACTTGGGCGATCATGTCTCGAAAGAGACATGACTGACTGGGCAGAAGATTATCCCGCAGTAGGTTGCCAGTGCTTTCTGCGGTAGATTGGCTGCCAGCCTAAGCTATAGAACCCAGTCTGTTCTATTATTTAACCCATAATTGGAGGGAAGAGACAGATTAATACCTTTCCCAAAGATATTTGTGCGTAAGTGAATGCAAGGAATTCAACTAGAAAACGAACGCTGCACCCCGATTTCTTGTTCCGAGTCGATATCCACTGCACCACAATGCACATTTAAACATATTAGATTGATATACGTTTCCGATTTATTCTTTATTTTATCATCCTGTCAGATTCTGATCCATATTTGATTTGCATTTGATCTTTAATTGTATACAAAAGCAATAATGATGAAAATTTTGATAAATCAGTAACATGTTTGCTCTCTTAGATACATCTTCTTTTATGTGTCCTGTCTTTTCAAGACGAAGGCGATCATGGCTCTCCACATCTTCCTATCCCTGGTGGCTCTTAGCACGCTTTCTCCTGTTACACCACGCAACCCTCGTTTCATCATCCACCTACTCAGGCCCTTCAAATATGTTATCCAATGCTTTCCGTTGTCTCCTTTTCTCTCTATCTGGCCTGTTAGTATCAGGTTCTCCAAGCCCTCCTTCCTCATTGCATGTCCCAGGAACTTTAGCTGTCTCTTCCTGATGCTCAGTATTCATTTCCTTTTCGTTTCCATCCTTTCCAAAACCTCATCATTGCTCACATGCTCGATCCATGATATTCGCAGCATCCTCCTGTAGAACCACATTTTAGCTGCTTCAAGTTTTTCCTTTATCTTTGAAAATATTGTCCAGCATTCACTGCCATATTGAAGAACCGACATCACATAGCAATCCAGTACTCTCTTCTTTGTTTCTAGCGAAATTGTCCTGTTTCTTAATACTTTACTCAACTTCTAGAATGCTTCATTCGCCATATCAATTCTCCTTCCAATCTCTGTGTTGCACTTTCTGTCTTCTGTTAGAACACTTCTCAGGTATTTGAATTTTTGTACCTGCTTGATTTTAGTATCCCCCACCTGTATTTGGCATTTTGGGCTGCCCTTTTTGATGATGACCATGCATTCGGTTTTCTTGCCTTGCAGTTTATTTGTAGATCTTTCTTGTCACTCTCTTCAGATGCCTGCTGTAGGAGGTCTTGTAGTTTTCTTTCCGTATCTGTTATCAGCACTGTATCATCTGCGTACCTTAAGTTGTTTAAAATGTGGCCTCCGATGACGAATACTGGCATAACTTCTAGGGTTCTCAGAATAGTCTCGCTGTACAATTAAAAAAATCCGGTGAAAAGACATCCTTGTCTTAAGCCCCTTTCAGTCTTTGTGTATCTACTGAATGCGTCAAATGTCCGTATGCAGGTGGGTTGTTGCCAGTAGAGATTCTCGATTACTCTTAGGTCTTTCCCTAATATGTCGAGGCTGCCAAGCATCTCCATCAATTCTTTGTGGTGTATTTTGTCAAACGCCTTTATATAATCAAAAAAACATAGGTACAAGTCTTTCTTCATTTGTATTGGCCATTCAGAGATCATCCTAGTCATAAATATAAATATCTACTTATCACAAAATAAAATTCTTACATTTACATTGATAAATCCTATCGGAGGACGAAACACGTCGGCTAAGATAAGTTTTTGTCTTTATATATATATATATATATATATATATATATATATATATATATATATATATATATATATATATATAGCATAATGATAATCCACGTATACTATCTTAATATGTATAGGAAAAACTACTAAAAAGTTGTGAGTTAAAAATGTATTTTTGACAGTATTTATTTATTTCTATTGTTATATATATATATATATATATATATATATATATATATAATATTTCGGACCGGCCGCGGCCTTTCATCAGAAACAAATGATTTTAAAATTTAAACTAGAAGCGTCAATTATATATATAATTTTATATTAAAAATGTAACTATATATATTAATTGTATACTATATATAAATTTTATATTAAACAATATATATATCTTAATTTATATTATATATATATTAATTTATATTAAACAAATTTATATATATATATATACGCTAAATTTAACAAATATATGTATATGTTAAATGTAACTATATATATATATATATATATATATATATTGTCATCCGCAGACAGATCTGTTTCTCTGTATCACAGCTCCTCAGTACGGTTAGAATCCGATTGCTTTTTAACCCAGGATTGAAACCCGACCGAATTGGCGTCAGTCGGCGATTCTACCTCTGGGCTATGGGCGTAAGAGACAATGAATGTCTATTATGTTTAATCATGAGCCGTTCTAAACATCGTATTTTGGCTTAAAGTTCAGTTGAAAATAAAGTTGAAATTAAAGTCAAAATACGATGTTTAGAACGGCTCATGATTAAACATAATAGACATTCATTATCTCTTACATTTAACAGTATATGTTTAGAAAATTATTTGCTGCCTCGATACACTAAATATATATCTAGATAGAGATAAATATAGTTAAATTTGTTTGTCCATTATTTTAATGGATATTCGTATATAAGTGGATAATTCGGTTAGTACCATTTTGCAACTTTCCGTAAATTTTCGTAATATTGTCTTTGTTTACCTTTGTTTACATTAGGATACAAACTCGAGCAGATATGGATGTTGTGAGAAATCAGGAACATATGTATTTACGGCTTAATTCGACGTTGTTCAGCCATTAAATCTTCCACTGATTGAGTGGTAAGACACGTCAGATCTAATGACGAAGATTGTAGTTGACAGCAAGAAGCCAGAAGAGAGTTTCTCAAACAAGAAGAGCGAGAAAAGAAACTATTAAAATAGAACTTACGGTTGCATCTATTAAATTCTGTAGTAAAATGATGCCACCAATTGTCAGACTAGTAAGTCACTTCAGTGCCATACGTGATACACGCTTGGGCGATCATGTCTCTATCGAATAACAAGGTAGAAGATTTTCCTGCAGTAGGTTACCAGTTTTTCATGCGGTAAACTGGTTGCCAACCAAGGTTATAGAATCGAATTTCTCTTGCTATTCAACCCATAGCTGGTTAAATGCAGACAAACTGACCGACATTGACTGGTTTTCGTTTTAAATTTACGTTAAGGATTTTGGTAAGTATAATTTCTAAAAGAATCTGTTGTTTTGGAAGATTTATGAATAGTGATGTTGGATTGAAAATTGAAGACATACGTTCTTTTGGTTTTATCAGAAGTTTTTTCTAAGTTTTCTCGTTGAAGGTTTTCGTTATTGTTTTAATCATTGAAGGCATTGGCCGGGGAAGGAAAACCGAGAGGAAGACACAAAAAAGCGAACAAAGAATTTGGAATAAATTGATGCGTAATAGAGAAACGACAGGTTTTGTAATTTTAGCAGGGGCAAGAATTTCAGTGGAAGATTGAACAAAAGATCAGGAGGGGGGGGGAGAGAACTGATTTAAAAGACTCGTAAACATGGAATAACCTTTCAGTTCGTTTTCAAGAAAAAATACAAGGAAGAAAAAAAGGGGGGGGGGGCGGAGAAAAAAGAAAAAAAAAGAAAAACTTGGTCAAATAAACAAAACAAAAAAATGAAACTAATGGTGCTGTGAATTACACTATCCTACCAAGAAAGCATTCCTCGAAAAATCTTGCTACTTGTTTTGATTTTTTAAAAGTGTGTGGGTCCTATAGCTATTCAATCATCCATCACACACACACACACACACACACACACACACACACACACACACACACACACAGATAAATGGAATGTTCTATCTATCGATTTACACACACACACACACACACACACACACACACACACACACACACACACACACACACATATATATATATATATATATATATATATATATATATATATATATTTCAAGAAGTAGTAGGAGGATTTGAACAATTATTAAATAAATCATCGAGCTTTATATGCTGATGAGTCCAAAACGGCCGTCCAGTGCTTTCTGCATTCTGTTGAGGTCGAATATAAAGCTCGATGATTTACTTAATATATATATATATATATATATATATATATATATATTTGAAATATTTAATTGAAAAATCGATAGACAGAATATTCCATATATATATATATATATGTGTGTGTGTGTGTGCGTATAGTCATCTGCATATATATATGTGTGTAGATGACCACACACACACACACACACACTCACACACTCATATATATATATATATGGAATGTTCTGTCTATTGATTTTTCAATTAAATATTTCAAATATATATATATATATATATATATATATATATATATATATATATATAAATCGATAGATAGAACATTTCATTTATATATGTGTGTGTGTGTGTGTGCGCGCGTGTGTGTGCGTGTGTGTGCGTATAGTCATCCGCACATAAATATATATATGGAATGTTCTTTCTATCGATTTTTCAATTAAATCTTTAAAGTTCCCAAGATTTTTTTTGTTTAATCAGTACATTTACCAAAATTTATATTAACTTTTATTTTATATTATTTTATATTATTAATACTTTCGAATGTTGCTACATTCGTTTTCAATGTATCGTGAGCCGTTATGGAAGTGGTTTTTAATTTCGGCGTTCAATCCAGTATCGGTATTTTTATTGCTTTCTAGAGATCTTTTTTGTTTGGGTATTTTTTTTATATGTTCAGGAATGGGATATCAGTACGAGTTTGTTAAGTGGTTATAGCTAATGTAATTCGGTAGAACACTCTAGTCCGTAGTCGTAATCGTCATATTCGTCGTATGCAGTGTCCTGAGATATCGGCCTTGTCAGTAGACCTCTGGTGATAGATCTCAAGATCTCACTCACTCTCTCTATGGACGTCCTTGTCTTCGTCTATATTTATGGCTAATACCGACCAATCCCATTACAGTAATGGGGAAACAAGGTGTGTTGATATTCATTATATATTCATTACATCAGGTTTTCATATATATATACTAGCAGTATAGCCCGGCGTTGCTCGAGTGTAATGAAAGCTTTAAAACTAATCCATGGTCCTGAAGCCCAGACTCTTTGGACGTTGGTACGAAAGACTAAAAAGCAATAATTGTTTCCAGTTAAAGCGAAACCGTAGACTGAAAGAAAAATGAATGGATGTAAGTCAAATTTTGATTTCCTGGTATCGATATCAATTAAATTTTCTTTGTCGTAAACTGTATTTTGAAGGCTAAATAAGTCCTCTGAGTAAATGGTATCATGGCTGAGACTAAGAACTACAATTATACCTAATTAGAGTAAATCCTGAAGCAACAACCAAAATAAAAGGGATGAAAACCTGATTTTGATCAGACCCTATAGGATATCGGGGTATCGATTTCCAATATCGGACTCAAATAAGTCATCTAAGGATAAACTAACCTAAGTAAGTCCATGAAAACTTATCGTACCTATCGGGAGTAAAATTGGAGAAAATGAGCCATATTGATGGCTGAATATCGGTTTTTGATCAGATTTCCGATATCGGGGAAAATGAGTCGCCTGAGAAGATCTACTGATGTTTGAGACTAAAAACTATAATTTTACCAAGTTAGAGCAAATTCTGCAGCAAGAACCACGACAAAAGGGCTGAAATCCTGATCTTGATCAGACCTGATCGGATACTGAGGTATCGATTTCTGATATCGAGGGAAAATCGGAAAAAATAAGTAACCCATGACCTGACCGGAAGCCTAAAGAATATTTGTCTGAAGTTTAGTGAGAATCTGATAAAAATTGTGCATTTGTTTAAATGACATACAGACATACAGACAGACACACACACAAACATCTTGCCGTGTATATATATAGATATTACTAGCAAACGACAAAATTTAAATGTATTAATACAGGAAAAATAGGATGGGAAGATATTTGATTAATTTAGTGTTTTTAATATCTTTTTTAAAGCAAGATGGGTAAGAGAGAGTTTTGCAAATTGAAGGAGTCCTGTTTTACATGAATATACATTTTAGTTGAAAATTTCTTGGTTTTGGTTTATCAGACATTTAAGTGTCATACGTGATACACGCTTTGAGCGATCATGTCTCGAAAGAGACATGACTGACTGGACAGAAGATTATCCCGCAGTAGGTTGCCATTGCTTTCTGCGGTAGACTGGTTGCCGACCAAGGCTATAGAACCCAATCCGTTCTGTTATTTAATCCATAACTAGAGGGAAGAGATGGATTAATATCTTTTCCAAGGATATTTGCGCGTAAGTGAATGCAAGGAATTCAACTGAAATTCGAACTCGGCTGTTCGATTTCTCGATCCGAGCCGATATCCACTGCACCACAACGCACATCCGTATGTTGCGGTTTAAACTGATAAAGAAAACGTCTTGTCCAGGAGCTTATAATTGTCTTTGTCAGCACTCGCTCGCATCCAACCACCGAGATCGTTATCCTCTTTTTTAGATTCCATCTTTCCAATGAAGTCGGAGATGACACTGAATCAAAGGGACTTTGACGAGGCCATTCACATGAATTTGAACAATTTTACGCGACGGAGAAACCTGCACACTTGAGCAGAAGTGGCTCAGAGTCGATTCAGACGGGTAAGATCAGGCAAAACCAGGTTGCATCAGGCTGTTACATGCTTGGTCTATCAATGTCCGCCTTCGTTTTACCATCCCCACTGGTGCTAACTTCTTTCACCGGTTTGGCCATTGAGATTGTGTAACCTATTCTGTCGTTAGTGGTTTTCGAGGTCGATCAGTCTGGTCCTTTGTCTTTAGTCTTATCACCATAGATGCCCCTACAATCATTGGAACTCCAGGCGGCTTTACTCTTAGCTGAACTGGGACAAGTAAGACCTCTAACATGGCAAGGAATAGCCCTATATATTTGAGACTGCATATCGGATTCAAATGTTCGTTATCAAATGTTTCACTTTGACTTATAATTGGTTTAATGACAATAGCAGAGATGAATCAATAAGAAAAAAAAAACTAATAAAAGTATAAAATTATCGTTAAATATATGAGAATATATTATGGGGACAATATTATATAAGGAGTGGGTCCGTGACGTCAAAAATGACGGCAAATTATTTTTATCGAAGGCAACATATATATTGATGCACCTTTTACCGAGTATCTTACACTAAGGCGTAAGAAAGAAAAAGAATCCATTTATATATATATATATATATATATATATATATATATATATATATATAAGAGACAATGAATGTCTATTATGTTTAATCATGAGCCGTTCTAAACGTCGTATTTTGGCTTTAATTTCAGGTGAAAATAAAGACAAAAATTCTCCAACATTTGGATAAGTTTTTATTAATTTGCTTCTAAGCTTTCGGCTCACATGAGTCATCTCCAGAGAGGTTATTTAGACTGTAATACAATAACACCCACCATCACCGACGATTTTATTTTGTGTTGACATAAAACTCCGCTTAGCAACGGCAATAGTTACTAAAAATAATAAACGCAGTTCTTAAATTTGCGATGCGGTTTTATGACGTCATAGCGCGAAATGACAACAAAACCATGTAGTCAAATGCAATGTAATATGTTATTTCCTGTTTTAAAGTTGATTTTATTGAGTGTTGGTTGTTTAGATTTATGTACATGGCCTCCAATATCTGCAGGTTCCTCTTACTGTGTGTATGAGTAAGGATCACCGTATTGTTGACCAAAATCTGTCTGATATTACCTACATGTTTATGTTTTTCAGAGAAATGTTGTTTAATTGTACTCTGATCAGAAAGATGACATGTAAGTCTACGGGAGAGCGTGGTTCTAGTAAAACCAATATATGTAGTTAGTTTATTATTAGTACCAGAGATACAATCTCTGAACGAGCATGTAAATTGATACACTACATTGGATTTTTATAGAGAATTTAGTTCAGTGCTTGTAGTGTTATTAGAGATATGAGGTCAATTGTTTTGAATTTTTTATAATATATTATGAGTTTAATTTGATTATTACTATCCACTGGTTTAACATTTCTACGTATTATGTTTTTGAGAGTTTTTTCATCTTGTTTGTAATTATTATGTATTTGGTAGTATAAGTTAATAGTGTTATGTTTATTTTGATGTAAACCATTATTATTAATATTATCAATATTGTTAGAGCTATTGTTAATTTTGTTGAGATACATTTTAATTTGTTGATCAATAACGGAGTTAGGAAACCCATGATTGACAAGTGTTTGCTTAATGTTGTGTAATTCTTTATAAAATATAGATTTGGAAGAAGATATCATTTGTGTGCGTTGAAGTAAGTTTTTTATAACAGCTAACTTATATCGTTGGGGCATTCACTATTATAATTAAGAAGACACGAGTTTATGCTACGTTATATATATATATATATATATATATATATATATTGTTTGAACATTAATTTTTATTTTTTATCGATACTCGTATTTAAGTAGATATTCTGTTTTTAATGAAACAGTATTATATGTTTATATCTACCGGCCTGATTATTTACGATAAATTTTTATTACGAAAATGTGTACCATTCGGCAAGATTCGAACCTGCGACCCCTACCTATATAGGGGAACCTATTTGATCTGGTAACGTGTTAGACCTCTCGACCATGAATAGCCTCCAGTCTAAACGAGGTTTTTATCAAGCATATATAACACAATTTTCGATCCATTGTAAACAAACATATCTGCTCTGAAATGTATCGTAATGTCAACAAATGTAAACATGTTACGGAAATCAACGAATTTTAACGAAACTTGGTTATAAGCAACCGACAATTTGAAATGAATTGTTTGAACATTATTTTTTATCGATACTCGTATTTAAGTAGATATTCTGTTTTTAATAAAACAGTATTATATATTTATACCTACCGGCCTGATTATTTACGATAAATCTTTATTACGAAAATGTGTGACATTCATTTCAAATTGTGAGGATAAACTTACTAAGATAAGTTAAAAATATTACAATTGACGTATGTTTATATATTCTTATCTTCCCCTATATATATCCTCGTCATTATATTGACGACTCTATGACACTGTCAAGCCCTCTGCTTTCGGGTAGAGGGCGCTCTCTGCTTCTGAGCAGAGAGCAATAACCCAGTCGTGGTTCCGCCGAAGGGTAGAACCACGACTCGGTAAAAATAGACAGACATTTTTTGGCCCGGCTATATGGCCGGGAATTCCCACTATAAAATGACCATGTGTCACATCCGGCCTGCGTGGGAAGGCTAGTAAATACAGTCCCCTATATATATCGGATTCCATCAATAAAAAAAGAAAAGAAAATTAATTATTCTGAAGGAATCCTTTTGAACGACGAAATGCGTTACATAGGAATTTTCCCCTTTTGTCATTCAATTACCCACTATATGGATGACAAATTAAGAAGAGAAACAGAAGATGAAATAATTGTGGAAGGGGAGGAAATGATGATCCTTAATAGTTAAAGACGAAATCTATGGCAACGTAAGATATGAATTAAACTGTGGTGGATAGGAAATTAAGAATTAAAATCAATTTTCTTCTTCACTTTAAAAAAAATTCACAATGACGTGTGAAATCCTGGTTTTCCTAAACAGAAAAATGATTGACGTCGTGCTTACAGAAAAAGTCGAAACTGGATTTCGCGAGTAGATGTTAAATTATTTTTTTGACCAATGGGAGCGATTTGCAAGACTAAAAAATACTTCGCGATCTAGTGCTAAAAATCTAAAGGATATATAAGTGACTTCGATCAGATTCAGTCAGTCAAAGATGGGAGCAGCGAGAGAGATACACAACTAAAATGTAACGGGAGAAACTTCAACCACGACTCGGACGTAAGGTCGCGTGGCACACTGCTCTCTTTTTCTTTCTCGTGTGTTGATTCCTTTTACTTCTTCTTCTCCTTCAAAGACATTCCTAACAAACAAACGCTTATACATACATACATACATACATACATACATACGTACGTACGCATAAACTCTTACCAACAAATTACTACTACGAACATTTCTTCAACTCTCGATACCCTTAACTCATTACTTGTTTCTCATTGAACATTAACTGCTACGAATTCTTGTCATTCTTTTCTTTTAATAAATTTCTATTTTAACATAAAAATGTATTTTTTTAAATTCTTCCACTATTCCACATATTCCAATCTGACGACAACCAACCTTCTGATGAAAACATTCTGATGATAATTCTGGATAAAACTTGTAAGTTATAGGGAGTTCGGTTATGGATGACACAAGGCCGAATCAAATAAGCATTAACCATCATCCTATTGGTAAAAAACATTGTAGAAAATAAAAATTTTAAAATGCAGAAATCCAACCCTTTGACCAGAGGCAGAACGGGTGATGGGAATTAGGGTAGCGAAATTCGAAGTCAGCTTCAAATAGAAAAAGAGAATTTTTCTGTCAGTGAATCAAGTATTAAAGGATTGAAAAATCATAATAGAAACGAAGAAATATGTGATAGATTTTTTATGTCATGTTCATGGCAGTGAAAATTGAACCATTTCGTGTTGCTTTACCAACGAATATTAAGAATACAATAATCAGAACATCTACAAATACTTCCATGGTTTCTGCTCAGATGAACTTAGCTCACTGGTACCCCCACCAGACATGAATTTGCTCGAGCCACAAGATTAGCAACTAGGTCCAACCCTTTTACTGTGAAACCAATAAATTATAAATGCAAATTTTACGCCATCAGCTTCTTCTCTCGCACTTCCTGCCTGTGGAATTCCCTTCCGTTCACTTTCTTCCCCGACAGCTAAAATCTTCAAGAATTCAAATGTAAAGTCAATAGTCATCTTCTATCTCACTGATTTGCATCCTCACTCTCTCTCTCTTACGCCCCTTTCTTCGTCCACTCCACTCCCATCAGTATTCTCATCCTTTTCCTACAAGAGGCAGTGGATTATTTGATGATGCTTAATGAGAATGGATTAGATTGATTCGTTTTCGATGGTTTATCAACCCTTTGCAGGTTATTTAAAGACAGAAAATATCTAAGAATGTTTTGAGGATAATAATAATAATTTAGTGATACAATTTTTACTAATTAACCCATAGCTGGAGACGAAGGGATTGATTCATACCTTTCCCAAAGGCATTTGCGCGTAAATAAATATAACGAACCCAACTGGAATTAGAACTCAGTTCTCCGATAAACAATTCCGAGACAGTATCCATCACACCACCCGCACTGTAAGTTTACAGCACCTGGTATTTATAAGCGGTCACCTGTCTAGGTATTAACAAAGGCCCGACATTTCTTAACTTCGGTAATCGTACGGGAAGTGGTGTTTCAACGCGATGTGGCTGTAAGCCTTTTTAATGAGGAAAGAAGGTTTGGAGAATTTAATACCCACCGCTCATTGAAAGCAAGAGAAGTAGAAAAAAACAGCGATTAACAACAGATTTGTGCAAATGGCTGCTGGATCAAGGGAGACAAAGAGAAAAAGCGATCATAAAGGAGAAAATATTGGCAAGTACTACAAAAGTGTTACAAAAAACAAGAAGCTGTGGAGAGCCATGATATTACACGTTCTGAAAGGATGCGGCACATTGAAAGAGAATGGCAAAGTATTAGCAAACCGTTTAATAGTTTCTATAGCGTTTGTTGTCGCTATATAAAATGAGAAGCTCTTTGTAAATTTTACACACCATGTCTTTTCTATTCTCGCAATAAGAGGGAAAACAGGCACATATTACCGTAACAGCAGTCCAACTTCTGTAGGCCCGGGTATTGCTCCCCACCCTACAAACACAGGGTATTCAACGAGTCAGCAGTAGAGTATTATCGTCAACTGAATGAAACCAAATACAAACTTATATAAACGAAGAGGCGAGTTGGATTCCAATTTCGTATATGATTAAGCGCTGGTGACAGTATTATTTAGATAGAAACCTGACACCCCCTTCTCTTTGTTTCGACTTTTCTTTTTCTTCGTTGTTGAGCCTTGTATAGCGATCGCATGTTTGTTTTTTCATTCTTCCTTTTCTTTGCATTCTGTCTGAGTCAACAAAGAAAAATTGAAAACGAGAAAAGACATTGGTATTACTGAAAGGTTCAAGGCTAATTCATAAATTTCCCGGCTTTAGAATTCTTCTGTTATCAAACATTTGAAATGATAGTGCGTCTATTTTGACAATTATTTTATCCATTTTTTTAAAAACTTTTTCTTTTTCATTCTGTAGCCGTCGCAATCTTCAGCTCGATAGCTGAATAGCAGGACAAGGGTATATAGAAACTGAATTGTTGGACATCTTGGGAATATAAAAACTGAATTGTGGGATATCTTGGGTATATAAAGACTGAATTGTGGGACATAAAAACTGAATTTTAGTACTTCTTGGGTATAAACTAAATTATAGGACGCCTCTGATATAGAGAAACAATACTGACAGTTCTTGTGAAAGAGAAATTGAATTGTGCAACTTCTTGGGTATATAGAAAATGAATTGTGAGAATTCTAGATTATATAGGAACTGAAATGTGAGAATTCTCCCTTATATATTAAATGAATTGTGGGATTTCTTGGGTATATAGAAAATTAATTGTGTGCCTTTATATATACATAGAAAATTATTTGTAGGATTTGTTGGCTATATCGTCTCTTCTTCTATGCGCTCTGTCCCTTCAGGACGTAGGCGATCATGGTTCTCCACGTCTCCCTATCCCTTGTGGCTCTTAGTATGTTTGCTCTTGTTACTCCTGGTAACCCCCGTTCCGTCATACGCCTGATCAGGCCCTGCAAATATGTTATCCTCTGTCTCGATTTCCTTCTATCTGGACAGTCCGTATCAGGTTCTCCAAGCTCTCCTTCCTCATTGCGTGTCCCAGGAACTTCAGTTGTCTCTTCCTGGTGCTCAGTATTAATTTCCTTTTTGTTGCCATTCTTTCCAACACCTCATCGTTACTTGCATGCTCAGTCCACGATATCCGCAGCATCCTTCTGTAGAACCACATTTCCGCTGCTTCCAGTTTTGTCCTCATTTTCGATGATATTGTCCAGCATTCACTGCCGTATTGAAGAACTGACATCACATAGCAATCCAGCACTCTTTTCTTTGTTTCTAGTGAAATTTTCCTGTGTGTTAGTACTTTACTCAGCTTCTGGAACGCGTCCTTTGCCATGCCAATTCGCTTTCGGATCTCTGTGTCACACTTTCCATCTCCTGTTAGAACACTTCGTAGGTATTTAAATTTTTGTACTTGCTTGATTCTAGTGCCCCCCCCCCCCACCTGTATTTGGCATTTTGGGTTGCATCTTTTGCTGACGACCATGCATTCAGTTTTCTTGAAGTTTATTTGTAGTCCTTTTTTGTCACGCTCCACCGCTACCTTCTGTAGGAAGTCCTGTAGTTTCCCCTCCGTGTCTGCAACCAGCACTGTATCATCTGCATATCTTATGTTGTTCAAGTTGTAGCCTCCAATAGCAAATCCTGGTGTGTCATCTAGGATCCTCAAAATATTCTCGCTGTACAAGTTGAACAAATCCGATGAAAAGACACATCCTTGTCTTACGCCTCTTTCTATCTTTGTAAATCTACTGAAATCGTTACCTGTCCGTACGCAGGCCGTTTGCTGCCAGTAGAGATTCTTGATTACTCTTATGTCTTTCCCAAAAATGTCGAGGCTGCCGAGCATCTCCATCAATACTTTGTGTCGTATCTTGTCGAATGCCTTCGCATAGTCAATAAAACATAGGTACAAGTCTTTCTTCATTTGTATTGCCCTTTCGGAGAACATCCTAATCATGAATATGGCGTTCCTTGTTCCAGTGTCTTTGACGAACCCGCACTGTTCCTGCCCTATCTCTGGCCTGATTCTGCTTCTCGCTCTATTCATCAGGATTCTGACAATCAGTTTTGTAATGTGACTCATTAAGCTGATAGTTTTGTGTAGTTCACACTCGTTTGCACCTGGTTTCTTTGGTAGTGCTATAAATATTGACTTGCATAGGTCGTCTGGTATTATTCCACTGCTATAAATTTCGTTTATTATGTCGGTAATTTTTTCTATGCCATATTCTTCCAAGGCTATCAGCAGCTCTATCACTATACCGTCTGGACCAGCTGCTTTGTTTCTGTTCAGTTTGGCTATTGCAGCTTCCACTTCGGATTTTAGTATTTCCGGTCCATCCACCTCCTTGTGTATTCTCGGTTGTTCTCTCCTTTCGCAAAAAAGATCCTTTATATACTCTTCCCATAGCTGGAGTATTTCCTCTTTCTCCAATATGATTGCTCCATCTTTGGATTTTATGCATCCTGTTGAGGAACAGGTTTTTTGTCGTGTCAGTTCTCTTATCTCTTTATGCATCTCTGCTTTATTGGTCCTGCTCAGTCTCTCTTCTTCTGCGAATTTGTTGTTGAGCCATTCCTCTTTAGCTTGTCTGCATTTGTTCCTTATCTCCCTGTGAAGTTTCTCGTACTCTGCTCCATGTCTTGGCGTTATTTTTCGTCTCTTTTGCATCATGTGGAGAATCTCTTCAGTCATCTCGTTTTTTTCTTCTGCGTCTGATTTCCTTTGGGGCAGTGTTGTTCGCTGAGGTCACCATCGCTTCCTTTAGTGAGTCCCATTTTGAGTGCCCTTTTCCAATTTGTTCTTCATATTTCTTTTTCACGCTGTTATTGTATTCTTTCTGCAGGGTGAGGTCATTCACAAGCGTGTCGTATTGCAGCCTTGGTGATGTTCTGGACTTGTGACTTCTTGAGTATATACAAACCTAATTGAAACACTTCTTGAGTATATAGAAATTTAATTGTGGAACCTCTTGGGAATGTATATACAGAATTGGGAGACTTCTTGGGTATATATAAACTGATTTTTGGGACTTCCTGGATATACAGAACCTTAATTGTGGGATCTTTATGATATATGGAAAAATAATTTTGAGACTTCTTAACTATAAAAAAACTGAATATTGGGACTTTCTGGGTAGGTAGAAATTGAAAAGTGGGACTTCTTAGGTCTATAGAAACTTAATTGCGGGACATGTTGAGTATATATAAACGGAATTTTGAGACTTCTTGTGAATATATAATCTGAATTGTGGGACTTCTTAGGTATGTCGAAAATAAATTATGGAACGTCTCGGATATATACAAACCAAATACTGGTAGTTGTTGGGTAGATAGCAACTGAATAGTTAGACCTTTTAGGTAAACTGAATTGCAGCACTTATTGCCTAAATAGAAACTGAATTGCGGGACTTCTTGTGTATATAGAAAATAAAAAGTCAGACCTCTTGAGTACACAGGAACTGAATTGCAGATGTTCTTTAGTTTATAGAAGCTGAATTGGGGTACTTCCAGGTTAAATAGAAACAAAATTGTGAGACTTTCGGGTATATAAAAACTGAATTGTGGCACTTTTCGGAGATATATAAACAGAATTGTAAGAATTCTTGGTTATATAGAAACAGAACTGTGAGACTTCTTGAGTCTGTAGAAACAGAACTGTGAGACTTCTTGAGTCTATAGAAACTGATTTATAGGACTTATTGAATATATAGAAAAAGAGTTGTGAGACTTCTAAGGCATTTAGAAAACTGATTGTGGGAATTCTTGGGCATATAGGAACTTAATTGAGGCACATCTTGGGTGTATAGGAACTGAATTATGGGAATTGTGTGAACGGAATAATGAGACTTCTTGTAGATATTGACACGGAATTTGGGGTTTTCTCGGACATATAGGCACTCGATTTTAAGACTTCTTCGTTGAATATTAATTGACTTCTTTGGTATATAGAAAATAATGCATGGATTTCTTGTTTATGTAGAGACAGATTTGTGAGATATCTTGGGGATATATATCTATTTGTAGGGTTTATAAAAAATTAAATGTGAAACCTCTTGGGAAAAATGATTTTGTGAATTTCGTGTGTATATAAGAACTGAATTGCAGGTCTTTTTTGGTGTACTGAAACTGAATGAAGTTTTGGGTTTTGGGGTAAATAGAAATTTATCTGTGGGTCTCCTTGAGTATACAGGAATTCAATTGTAGTTGATCTTGTGTAAATTTTGGCGATTCATTGTTTTATAGAAAGTTAATTCTGGGACATTTTGAGGATATAGAAAGTGAATACAATAGTGGAATTTCTTGCGTATATCAAACCTGATTTATGCAACTTCTTGGATATATATGAAGAGAATTCCGATTCTTCTAATAAAGCAAAGACTTACCAATAATGGGTACACTAATTACAAAGTCGACAAGAAAATCAAATTTCATTTAAGCATAAACAATTTTAATAATACAGTCATAAACATGATATTAACAATAACGCTATTAACATGTATTACCAAAATCAAATGCATCACAACTACAAAAAAGACATAAAAAATATCATACATAGAAACTAGACGATAAAAATAAATAGATTTATTATTTACAACAAAAAATAAAAACTAGCAACTTAGTTATTAAAAATAATATATTCCAAAATTACAATCAATATAAAACCAATGTTGCGTATGAATAAACTTGCCCACTCGGGGAATGTAAAAACAAATGTCTTAATTAGGATATACACTGCAAGCGCTCACGGAGATTCAGGTGCTACAGTATTTAGTCGCCTTCCCACTTAAGGCAAAATGTGGTACAAGGCTTTTTTAATGTGGGTCCACGGGGCCATATAGCCCGGCCCAAAATATCTGTCTATTGTTCTCCAGTCGTGACTCTACCCTTCGGCGGAGCCACGACTCGGTTAATGCCCTCCGCCCGAAGGCAGAGAGCTGACAGAGAGCTTTGCAACTACTCAGGTGCTACGTATCGGACTAGAGTGCCATCAAATAACATATTGATAAGCGGCATAAGAAGCAGAGTAACAGAGAGATACACAAAGCAATACAAAAATCAAGCAGAAAAAGAAAACGATTAATTATCGTCGAAGCAAAACTCATACAACAAAAGCAGCCATCAATAAATAAAAACGATTATAACTGAAGATCCCGCATCATTAAATCTATGTTTAAAAAAAAGCACGCGCCACATCTCGCTTACCTGAGAACATTCTTAATTTAAGTCAGAACAATAAAAAAATACAACAAATTATATATATATATATATATATATATATATATACAAAAATCTAGAGTGAGCCAAAACCTACCGCGGTTTCACACTACGGATCGTCAGGGCAAAGTCTTTCCGTAGTGTGAAACCGCGGTAGGTTTTGGCTCACTCTAGATTTTTGTGTGTTTTTGCTCTACTATTGTATCTTTTCTTTCGTACTTTGTATTGAGCACTTTTTCTTGTGTTTGCTTCCATTTGGGGTTTTTTCTTTACTGCGGAGTATTGAATGTTTTGTTTTTGTTCCGCGGGTTTCTTTTTTTTCTCCCCATTTATCCGACGTCCTAGTACACCGGATTGTAACGGATTTAGGTTCTGTTTGTTAATGGTTTTTTCGGAGGTTTATTTTAGTATAAATTTACGGCCTGCATACTTACAGAGTCTATAATCAGGCCACTAGATATAAATATATAATACCGTTTAATTAAAAACAGAATATCTACTTAAATATGAGTATCGATAGAAAATAACGTTCAAACAAATCATTTCATATATAGTAAATATATTTTTTTTATTTGATATAAAGTAAAGGCGCGAATATCATTTTTTGACCATATAGAAGCTGTATTATGCCACTTTTTGGGTATATAATTACTAAATTGTGGGTGTTTTGGGGTATATAGAAACTGAATTTTGAGTCTACTTGGGTCTATAGAAGCTTAATTGTGAGACTTCTTGTGTAAACAGTATTATAACGTTAGATCAGAACGTTATTTTTGTTACCACTTTTATAACGTTTGTTTTCGGAACATTATTCCGAAGTAAACTTTTGGTAGCTCACTATTTGCGAGTTATAATATTTCAATTTTATCCCCCCCCCATAAAGACAACTTACGAACGAATCCTTCGGGTAATACACAATAAGGCACCCGGAATACACAATAAGGCACCCGGAATACTGTAGAACACCGGAAATAGTGAACACACAGAATACCCAGAATACCGAATACTGGAACACACTCAAATTTCTATCCAAGTGCTTTATATATTAATATTCATGGTCATTTGTTCTAAGTAGCGCGATCCATTCAACAGGTACATTTGTTGCCTGGAGATCCGCGTTCAACCACACGTGTCGATATCGACACTTTCTTTCTACATAACAAACTGTAGAACTTCGTAGATATATACAAACGGCTTTAATTGAGACTTCACATCGGTTTACGTTATTATTGATAATGTCTTACTAGTTTGATTCCACAAGCGACATTCAAATTTTGTCATAAAACTATATTCTGCGTTATCCGTTTTATGCCAGCAAATGTTGTTTGTTCATAAAAATTAAATAAAAATTAATTATTGTGTCGAAAATAATTACAATATAGTGATTATAACAATTATAATTATCATTAATTCTTTCATTCTAAACCAATGAGAAGCGACTCCACTTTTCTCCTCTACAGACAGACACGTATTATTTGTCCTATCAGAGAAGCAGTCCACACGGACACGTTGTCAACACGCGCGTCAACAAAAATGTTGTCTCCTTTTCTTTTTTTTCAGTCCATAATAGTAATATTTTATCCGAAAGTCCAAATACTTGTCCGTCAGTCTGTCTGGGCAACTTAATTTCTGATCATTGGGGAATCAGAGCAATGCATTTAATCCGCCTCCCCCCTCACTTTTCTTCTCGTCCATTTGTTTAAAGTTTTTAATGTTCTTTTTTGAGTTTCACTCCTAATATTTTACATTTTACATGTGAATTCTGTTTCGACAATTCTCACTTGATACATCGTCTATTTTTTATAATAAAGATCACCCAGTACAAAGTTCGAGAGCCACTCAAGGTAGGAGATTACTATTAAAATGGTTTTGACGAATGAGGCGGGATAAGAATGAAAGGAATGAAGATTATGAGGATAAGGAAGATAGATAACGATTGAAACTTGAGTTGAAGAGGTTAAGGTTGTTGTGTTCAGGGAAGACGGAAGACGCGGAAGACGGTTCTACAAAGTAGCAGTTCTTGGGGGAAAAGCTGTGTGAGTGGAAATTTCCTCTTGCATTTGGAACAGGGAGGAAATGAAGATGATTCGACTTCGTGGAAGTGGCATTGCTAGCTATCTATGTCTGAACTAGTGGAAGTCATCTGGCATTTGGCATAGGAATAACATGATTTTGCGCCCGTGAAAGTAAGAAGGTGGAATGAAAAATAAATAACTGAGCAGCTCCAGCCCAGATATGACAGCAATAATCTTTTTTGTTTATCTATTCTGACTTGTAAAGATGAAGCATAGCAAGAGGTGTTTGCCATTTTCTGGAGTAATAGAACGAGATAATCTTTAGCAATAGATTGTATATTTCAATTCCACTTGAGGTCTGGCAAGAACTTGATACCCAATTGACAATGGATTGTAGATATGGATTTTGTTTGAAGTCTGGAGTGAACTTGAGGCCCAATAAACTATTAATGGATTGTAGATATTGGTTCCACTTGAGGTCTGCCATGGACTTGAGACCAATATATATTCAAATCATGGAGCCTCGTGAAAAAGTTGAACAGTTTTTCGTGCCTAGAAAAAAAATTCGGGCTGATGGCGAAATGATATTAGTCTGTTTTTTTTTTTTAAATCACAAGCCATTTTTTTTTTGCTCATTGAGCTATTAAAACTTAATCATAGAGAATATCAAATGCTGGCTCCTTTTTGGAAACACGTCCTTAAACAGAGGTATCCAATGTGTAGGTGCTTACGAATGATTCAGCTGGAGAAAGAAATAAAAGACACTTGAAGCAGCAATCTAAAAATTGATAGCTTTGTTTCATTTGTTTGTGCTAACATAAATGTGATTCTGAAAAACATGTCGCAAATTAATATTTGGTTGCAGTCAAAGGCGATTTTGTAAAATTCATAAAACAACGTATTAACTCAGTAGATACATATTACATTGGGCGTTCAGACATTGACAGACTCAGACTTATAGGCACATCATGACAAAACACCATTCCTCGTACGATAGATGGGTGACCGCTTAGGAATACTAGGTGCTTTAAGCTTGGATGTGCGGTTGGTGCAGTTGATAACAAGGAATTGTTAATTGGAGAGCTAAGTTTCAATACCAGTTAGGTTTGTTAAATTCACTTACGCACAAATACCCTCACGAAACATATGAACACCTTTTCTCCTGTAGCTGTGGGTCAATTCGCAAAACTTGTATCACTAAAAAACATTAGTATCTAAAAAAATGCGTTCAAAATATTTAGATTTCAGCATTACGTAACTTTCAAAGGGTTGATATGCCGCTAAACAAAAACAGTCCATATCTCCGAGCTCGAATCTTACCATTGTCAATTTGTTAAGGAGGTATTTTTTTTAGAATATTAACCGGGGAAGACAATCCAAATGTTCGGCACCATTGAGAAGCACCTGCAAGCCACGCCAATTGTTGACCTAAGCGTTGTAAGTGAAATCAAGTAGACGAAACTACCGGAACGCCTTCGTTGGTCTTGTCTGCACGTAGTCGTGTCTGAGCAACTCTAGTTTTGTTTAACTACTGATCACGCCAGGTTATCCGCTCTGTGCTGAAAAATTTTACTTAAGTCAGCTCAATATAATTACAGTATAAATCACTGATTGACTCTGTGTGTTTTAAGGAAACATAAATATTACTGAGCGAATGTCTGCAACAGGGATTGTAGCAGATCCATAGTCTTCCAGAACTGACGGATGTTTAACTGTTTGGTAGAAAGACAAATGTTTGGGGCAGTTACTATCGATCAAAATTGCTACTTGGAAGTAATAGAAAGAATTTCTCCTCAGCAATGTATCCCCCCCCCCAAGGTCGGGGCTAAGATTACAACATTAAGAATTAATTGTCTAGGGTTTTCCTTTTTAGACAAAAACACTAATTCGATTTTGTGGAAAGTGATGATTTCATATTGTTTTTAGCTTTTCCTTGATGGAGAAACAACTCCCAAGGCGAAACTAAAATTATATCATATAAAATAATACAGGGTGTCCATAAAGTCGTGAGCATTTAAAAAAAATTGTAACTTTATTTGTATTTGTGATAGAAATAAACAGAAAAAATCTTATGAAGTTTAGTGTACCTAGTTTTAAGTATAGTTATTGAATAATTGTTTACCATAGAATTTGCAACAATTTTTAGATAAGTAAACAGATGGATAAGAAGAGGTGGACCATTTTATTAGCCTCCACGTTCGCCACATTTGACTCCATTAGATTTTTTATGGGGACATGTGAAAACAATTGTGTAAGCAACCAAAACTAGTTCATTAGAAGATTTGAAAGCTAAAATAACTAATGGGATTTCAGGCATTACTGTAAATCAGTTGGCAAATGTTTTCCGTCAACTGCAAAATCGTATTACCCTTTGTATTGCTAATGATAGAGAACATGTAGAGACTTAAATAAAATTTCAATAAAACCTTAGAAAATATAGATTTACTTCTTCCAATCCTTTTTACAAATTATTTCAAAGAGACGGCCAAAGAGACGACCAACGAGACGGCCAAAGAGGCGGCCAAAGAGACGGCCAAAGAGGCGGCCAAAAGACGGCCAAAGAGACGGCCAAAGAGGCGGCCAAAGAGGCGGCCAAAGAGACGGCCAAAGAGGCGGCCAAAGAGACGGCCAAAAAGACGGCCAAAGAGGCGGCCAAAAAGACAGTCAAAGAGACGGCCAAAGAGGCGGCCAAAGAGACGGCCAAAGAGGCGGCCAAAGAGACGGCCAAAGAGACGGCCAAAGAGGCGGCCAAAGAGACGGCCAAAGAGACGGCCAAAGAGGCGGCCAAAAAGACGGCCAAAGAGGCGGCCAAAAAGACAGTCAAAGAGACGGCCAAAGAGGCGGCCAAAGAGACGGCCAAAGAGACGGCCAAAGAGGCGGCCAAAGAGGCGGCCAAAAAGACGGCCAAAGAGACGGCCAAAGAGGCGGCCAAAGAGGCGGCCAAAGAGGGGGCCAAAAATGCATTCCAAAAGCCAAGGAGGCCATTTCGAGACAAAAAAAAAAAAAATAAATAAATAAAAATGAATAAATAAATAAATAAATAAAATAAAAATAAAAATTTAAGAAAACTAAACTGTTACGTGATATCTGTCTTTATGTATGTCATTGAATGCTTGACAATTTCGTAAAAAATGAAGTAGAGATTTGAAGTAACAGAAATGTTCTCCGGGAGGATTTTGGGGATTCGATGAACCCAAGCATATGAGCAACGGTACTATATATCTAAACTTATATATAAATAGAACTTTGTCTGTGTGTGTGTGTGTCCGTTACCTATAAACTCCGAAAGAGCTTAACCGATTTTCTTGAAAATTTACACAGTTGTACTATAAGTGTTTTTAGCTAGGTTTTGTGTCGAGGTACCCCCGATAAATATCGAAAATCGATAATCGAAAAAATCGGGTTATAGAAGGAGTTGTCCGATTTTAATCAAATTTGATACACTCATAGACAAAGACATAAGAAACGATATTCAGAAGTTTCAAAGTTGCAGTTCTTACAATAGTGCAGAAAATCGATAATATATATATATATATATATATATATATATATAAAAGGCAAGATGTTTGTGTGTGTCTGATTATCTGCCTGCATGTCTGTATTTTTTTCAGCCCTTTTATTTTGGTTTTTGCTTCGAGTTTGGCTCTAAGTAAGAATAATTGTAGTTCTTAGTCTCAGCCATGATACCATTTACTCAGAGGACTTATTTAGCCTTCAAAATTCAGTTTACGACGAAAAACCTCATTTGATATCGATTCCAGGAAATCAAAATTTGACTTACATCCATTCATTTTTCTTTCAGTCTACGGTTTCGCCTTAACTGGAAACAAATATTGCTTTTTAGTCTTTCGTGCCAACGTCCAAAGAGTCTGAGCTCCAGGACCATGGATTAGTTTTAAAGCTTTTATTAAACCTGAGCAACGCCGGGCTATACTGCTAGTATCTCTATAAAAATACCGTAGTAACTACGTGTGTCACTCTTTTGAAGAAGTATATTTTATCCACTTTCCTTTTTTACTTACAATCCTTTGTATTAATATATTATTAATTATAATTATATATTAATATATTATTTCTAATTCATTTCTTTGCATTTTATGAGAGGTGTAGAAATATAAAAGTATAAAGAAGTATTATAATAAAAATTTAGAAAAACATTTCGATTAAAAAAAAATGTAAAAAAAATTGTAGGAATTAAGTACAAAAAAAAAATTATTTGAAAAAGAAAGATTTTCTCCAAGATTAAGTAAGATTAATGGTAATGCAATTTTAATCCCAGAAATCAAAACTATGCATTTTCGTTCGGAAAATATTCTAATTTCTTACAGATATTTTTATATTTCCGCCAGCAGCCAAAATATGGCAGAAAGAATAAGACAACAAAGAAAGGCAGCAAGAAAACGGCAAAGAAGAAGACGAAAACGATTAGGAACAAAAGAGAGACGAGTAATAAGTCATCATAACAGAGAACAAATAAAAGGAGGAACGATATGAACAAGGAAAAGAGAGAATTTAAACTTACGAACATGAGTAACCGAGATTAAAGTGAAGAAATCATGTGAATGAAGTCGAAAGAAGACATTATATTGAGAACACGAGGAACCGTGATTACAGCGAAGAAATGCTATGAATGAAGTCGAAGGAAAACTGTATATGGAGATCATGAGAAACCGAGATTAAAGCAAGAAATGATATGAATGAAGTCGAAAAAAAACGTTATATTGAGAACATGAGGAACTGAGATTACAGCGAAGAAATGATATGAGTGAAGACAAAAAAAAAAACAACTTTATATTGAGAACAGGAGGAGCCGAGATTAATGCGCAGGAATGATATGAATGAGGAAGAAACAAAACTTTATCTTGAAAACATGAGGAACTGAGATTGAAGCGATGAAATGATATGAATGAAGTTGATAGAAGACATTATTTTGAGAACATGATGAAATGAGATGAGATGAGAACATGAGATTACAGCGAAGAAATGATATGAATGAGGAAGAAAAAAGACTTTATATAGTGATAGACCTCCAGTGGAAGATCTCTAGTGTTATCTCTCTCTCTCTCTCTCTCTCTCGTCTATATTTATGGCTGATAATAGCAAATCTCCTTCCAGTGACGTAAATGAATGCAACGAATTCAACTGGAATTCGAACTCGGTACTCCGATTTCTTCTTCCGAGACGATATTCCTAACACCACAACGCACATCCTCTTTTACTAAACTTCTTTTAAAAAACGTAATATCGCTATAATGAGGCACCTCACTAGGAGTCCCAACAGGAGCGAATCGATTTGCAAAACGACGTTGCGAAGTAACCCTTGCACTGAAGTAGGCTCTACAATAAGAGCGATGTGGGAGGTTGTTATACTGTATAGTGATGTGAGGCTAGAGTATATTTTAATTCGCTGTTGGCAGTTGAAAGCCATTCGATCGATGGCGGTCGATGAAATTTTTCGGATTCTTTGCTAGTCGGAACGCAAGACAGGCGTCCATTACTAAAGTGCTCTACACGAGTCTTCTAAAAAGACAACTGTCTGTCCCGCTGATTGAATTTTTTCCTTCCACTGTGACGATCTTGCTTTCGTCTTTCTCTTGAATCTGACAAGCAGTTCTGTCTCAACAAAACACATCTAAAATTAGGAAACATTTTAAGAGAATAAGGTAAGTAGGCCAAAAAAAAAAAAAAAAAAAAAAAGAAAGAAAAAAAGAAAAGGAATTAGCGTTTGAAAGATGGCTTTTCCTAAGGAAGAAAAAGATAGAGAATGAAAAGGTAGAGAAATTGGTTGAAAAACGAGAATTCATAGAAAAAAGAAAGGAAAAAAAAAAAGAAAAGAAAAGACGAATTGGGAGTAAGTGGAGAGTAAAGAAAGAATAGAGAGAGAGAGGTAATATGAAAAAACAGTGAAAAAGCAAGTGATATAGAATCTCACTGTGAGGGACAGAGTAAATGTGTGTGAGAGAGAGAGAGAGAGAGAGAGAGAGAGTGAAAGAAAAAGAGAAAGAGGGAGAGAGATGACGCGCATCACAAGAAAATGGAACTTCCGACTCTATGACAGGAATTAGACTGCCTACAGCGACAGTTGTTGTTATACAAATTCAAACAAAAGCTAGCTTCAAGGATTGCGTTTTATAGCAAGCACATAGCCTTCTTCCGTAGGAAATGGACGCTACATAATCTTCTGGTAGAAATAACCAGAAATCGAATACCTAATCGAAAAAGCATCTGAACTGACAGTCATCCGCCTCTTGAATTAAACGGATGAGCTTTAAAATAGATTTTTCTGTGAAAGAATATTCTTTAATTTCTTTGACAAGAACCAAATTGCATAGCGTCTTCTCAAAACAGCTCGGCAATCCTTCTACCATACAATTAAAAATAAATTTAAAATAGAACATGAGTAAAGAAGAAAAGGATACATATTTTTGAAATCATATATCATAAACTAGAAATTAAAAGTATAATAGTTTTCAGTTCATGTAAGCTTAGGGGAAAATTAGGGAAATAAAAGTGGACCAAGTGTTATGGTGAACTCACCTGTCTAGGGATAGTGGACTCTTCCTCCTAATATAAGTAACAGTGTAGCGAGTAGTCAGGGAGAAAAATACGAGTCAAGGACACCCCGACGTGGTGTAATGGTTAGCAAGCTTGTCTCGTTAGTACTTATTACAACTGAGTAGTGAGTTCTATCCTCACTGGATACCCCATACTTTCGGCCTTGTGCCACATCTAAGCGGCGCTTAGAAAATCAATATATGGCAGAATGCCACGTTTAAACGCGGCATTTAGTTTGATACTGTCAGCTCTATGCCTTCGGGCGAAGAGCATTAACCCAGTCGTGTCTCCGCCAAAGGGTAGAGTCACGACTGGGTAAAATTAGACAGCTATTTTTGGCTGGGCTATATGGATCGGAGGTCCCACCTAGAAAAGGCCTTGTGCTACATTTTGCTCTAGTGGGAGGGCAGATACAGAAAAATACGAGTCAGCGACCTGGCAAGTTTACACTGCGTTACTACGTGATTATACAAAGCTCCCAGCAATACGTCGAACTTAAGGGACCAATATTTGTACTTACATTCTACGCACAATCTTCCATATTGTACTCCACAACACAAAGGTAGCACCAAAATTGCAATAAAACCGACTCCTGAATGACCCAAACGTACATGGACTGTATTAAAAGCAGATGGAAAGAACTAAAAGAAAATGGAAATTCGAAGTGGGACACATTAAGAGAAGCTTTAGTAATATTAGCAAATGCGATAATTCCAAAGAACACTCGACAAGTAAAAAGATGAACTTTTTGACAAGTGAAAAAGCAGAGTTCAAACAATGCCAGACTATGACACAGAATATAGGATTGTGCTAAAACATTAGTAACAAATGCAAGCTGTCAAAAAAGGAATGACTTAACGAAAAGTTTGTGGAAACAATGAATGAGCATAACATATAAGGCATATATCCACAGAGGAATAAGAGATTTAACAGGACAAAAGAGGTACGCATGTATAAGATATATTGGGAAACTTTTCTCCGACGAAATAGGAAAACCTGTGAAGACTTGACGAGCCTTTGTAAGAATTACGAAATGAGAAAAGACTTTCTCTAAAACTGCACCGAGAAAAAAAATTATCCCCCCAATATTTACAGATGTTCGTCAAGTCTTCACACCATACATTTCCTCTCTATGCCCACAAATTCTTCAAATGTATGAAAACCTATAATTTTTTAATTTTTTTTATAATAATATCGCCTCAAGGAAGGCATTTTACTGCCACTGTTTTGCAGGGGTTTACATAGGAGGAAAGTAATGGGAAAGAGTAACAGGTTATAGGAGGTGTCAGAGAGTGGGTAAGAGAAGGATGACTGTTGCCATAAAGTGAGGGATCAGTTTATATGTTTATTGTAATGTAGAATTGACCCCCAACTTTATATCCACATTATAATAGTATAGAACTTCTTTTTAATAATCATATCGCCCTAAACAAGGCATTTAAGAGAAAAGAAAGAAGTCAAACAACAAGAAAGAAAAACTCGACAAAATCACTCTCCATCAACATCACCATGCAACCAATGCCATCGACTCTTCCATGCAAGAATTGGTCGACTTAATCATCAACGCCATCATCATCAAGAAAGCGATCAGAAATGAAAATTCTTCGATACGAGATCAAGCTGAGGACGAAGACGACTGTTGTTAATTTCTTGCTGTAACTAAAGCAATGAAAACTGTTTTTCCGCTTTTTCGAATAGACTCCCGGTGAGATGCTTTGCCGTTCACCAGTCTTAAATTCTTCAAATCTCGGGTAAACCGTTATTTTGCCTACCGAAACTTATAAACCATATTTCATACCTTCCTTTACGATTAGTGCTGGGTATGACGATAAATTACATCCTGCAGCAAGGACTCTGATCAGGAGATCAGAGGTTTTGAGAAGCGTGGAACAACCTCTTCATTTCTGTTGTTCCCAGTTTTACCCTGACCTCGGCTGGAAGCCCCTGATAGAGAGTTTAAACTATGGACAAATATTGAAACCTCCAAACAGAAAAAAAAATATACGAAAGTATAACAATACATTTTATATTAAAAAAAGAAAAAAAAGAAAAAAAAACAATGCATTTTTGCAGTAAAATTGAACATATGGCATAAATTAAAACTACTCCGGATAAAACCACAAAATCCCCAAAAAACACCAAGAAGAATGACTGGCCATAAAGTGAGAGATCAGTTTATATATTCATTGTAGTGTAGAATAGGTAGACAGCAAGCAATAATTGTCAAACAATATTGCAAGACAACATCTTCATCCGTTTTGCGCAGATAAACTCAAAGTTCTAGGTTAATCAATTGATTGATAAATTAAAGCACATATTGAGAACTCATAATAATTATGTCTAAAAAGTTGTAGTAAGGGATTCTATTGAGTCCTACTTGTTATTCCAAAAAAGTTTTAATTCATGAAGTAGTTGTAAAAATAAGGAAATTAGAAATAGAACGTTTGGAAGATGCCAGAATGTTCCAGTAGAGTCGAGAGAATTCGAAAGGTTCTAGAAATATGCAAATTAGGTGTTAGCCCCTATAAAAATAAGTTTTGGGCACAGAGTAGTTAGTTGTTACCAGGGTATGCTGACGTTATCAACTCCGGTTCTGATTCAAGGATTTATATCCAGTCGAAAGAATCTCATAGAAAGTCGTATCGACTAAAATTTGAAAGAGTTGTTAAAAGGATTTGCTGAAATTATCAACTCCGGTTTTGATTCAAGGTTTTATATCTAGCCGAAAAAATCTCTGAGAGAACTTGTTGACCAACGAAAACCTGAAAGAGAAACTCATGGATCTATATGGGTAAATACATATTTTTGACTCTTTCATTTTTTAGTCGGTAAAACTTTTCAAACGTTCTATTTCTAATTTCCTTATTTTTACGACTGACTACTTCATGAATTTCTCACTACAAAATTTTAGACATTATTATTATTATTTTTATATATAAATGCATCCTCGTAACACGTCAGTCGGTTAAGTGCTTGAGCAATCATGTCTCGAAAGAGATATGACTGACTGGGCAGAAGGTTATCTTGCAGTAGGTTGCCATTACTTTCTGCGGTAGACTGGTTGCCAGCCAATGCTATAGAACCTAATCTGTCCTGTTATTTAACCCATAACTGGAGGGGAGGAGACGGATTAATACCTATCCCAAGGGTATATGCAAGGAATTCAACTGGAACTCGAACTCAGCTTCCCGATTTCTCGTTCCGAGCCGATAGCCACTGTACCACAACGCACATCGTAACACGTACCCACTTGAAATTAGAACTCGACTCTCTAATTTCAAATTCCGAGCCATTATCCACAATAATTGTACTTTCCTCGTTCGAGTTCTGTCGAGTGAAGAGCCATAAGCGGTAAGCTCATACCGTTTATTTCTCTTTTTGGCTCCTATTTTCCAATTGTTAACTATCGTATTTCTGTTTTCACCTTTTTGTCTCTTTTCATTATAGCCGCTTTTATTTTTCTAATAAACTTTGTGCTTCTAATAATATCCGATTGTATTATACAGAGAATATACTATTGACGTTCCCAGCTGACATGAACTGGAAAGACTAGATAGAATCCATTGCTAGGTCAGCTGCTAAGAAAGTTGGTTCACTGTGTTGTGAAAGGCAGTTTTTCTCTTCGGAATCTATCTTATATATCTATAAGTCTACCATTCGTTCATGTTTAGAATATTGCTGACCTATATGGGCAGTCACTCCTGTTATTTACCTTGAAATCCTTCATAAACTCCAAAGAACAATCGGAATATTATTTGCCCTATTCTGGCAGCTCGGCTGCATTCACTTTCCCACCACTCTCAGGTTGCCTCTCTGTGCTTCTTTATAAATATTTTCATGGTATTTCAGATTAAATATTCGTTATAGTGACGATATTTTTTCAATTGAAGTGCAGTACTAGAGTGGCGTCGATATCTCATCAATTTATGTGCATTGTGGTGCAGTGGACATCGGCTCGGAACGAGAAATCAGAGAGCCGAGTTCGAATTCCAGTTGAATTCGTTGTATTTACTTACACACTGTTACGAGGATGAATTTATATAATAATAATAATAATAATAATAATAATAATAATAATAATGCCTAAAAAGTTGTAGTAAGGGATTCTGTTGAGTCCTACTTGTTATTACAAAAAAGTTTTAATTCATGAAGTAGTCGTAAAAATAAGCAAATTAAAATAGAACGTTTGGAAGATGCTAGAATGTCCGAGAAAATTTGAGTAGAATCGGGAGAATTCGAAATGTTCTAGAAATATGCAAAGTAAGTGTTAGCCCATATAAAAATAGGTTTTGGGAAGAGAATAGTTGTTAACAGAATTTGCTGACATTCGTGGATCTGTGCATCCAACCGAAAGAATCTCTAAGAAAAGTTGCCGACCAACTAAAACCTGAAAGAGAACCTCATGAAACTATATGGGTAAATAGATGTTTTTGACTCTTTCATTGACTAAACTAATAATTGTTCTTTATATACACATTTGAGGATTTTCTAAAAGTTTAACACTTAAACTTCTTCGCTATATTAACTGGGTAAAGATATTTGACACCTTCCTTCCCTTTCGTAACATTTACCTGTCACTCTGCCAGTAGTAAACTCCGTTTTCTGTTTTGAATGCAAAAAATTGTAAATTTTGTATATATATCATTTTGTGTTTATCGTAAATTAAATGTTTGTATGTGATTTTTAACTTTGCGTTTTGGTCAATCATTTTTTCCCTTTTGTTACACTTATTCCGTAACACACACAAACACCCTTTGGAAAGTTATTAATCAATCTCTCCTCCCTCCAGCTGTGGATTAAATAGCAGGACAGATTAGATGGTTGGTAACCAGTCTACTGCAGAAAAAAATGGCAAACTATTGTGAGAAAATATTCTGCCCAGTCAGCCATGAATCGAAAGAGACATGATCGTCCAAGTGTGTCTCATGTGATGGCACTTAACAGACTAGACTGGAAACGAGATCTCATCAGTTTACAGTTGAGCTGGCGAGATGGAGCCGTAAGTTCTATGCTAATAGTTTCTTTTCTCTCGCTTCTCACTTGTGAAATTCCCTTCCGGCTCTATGCTTTCTAGCTAAATTTAATTGGCAAAAATTGAAATGCAAAGTCAATCGTTATCGACTGTCCGACTTATTAATCTTTCCACTTCCCGCTCATTATTAACGTTTCTGCTCCAAATTCTTCCAGGACCTGTAACACCTTGTGTCCTAATGGCTTTATTGCCTTGTATGGGGGGGTGCGTTGTGATGGTAGGATGTGTGTTGTGGTGCAGTGAATATTGGCTTGGAACGACAAATCGGGAAGCTGAGTTCGAATTCTAGTTGAATTCCTTGCATTCACTTACGCGCAAATACCTTTGGAAAAGGTATTAATCCGTCTCTTCCTTCTAGTTATGGGTTAAATAATAGAACAGTTGTGTTCTATAGCTTTGGCTGGCAACCAGTCTACCGTAGAAAGCAATGGCAACCTACTCCAGACATGATCGCCCAAATTGTGTATCACGTATGGCACTTAACTGACTGATATGGGGTGGTCAGTCAGTTAAGTGCCATACGTGATACACGCTTGGGCGATCATGTCTCGAAAGAGACATGACTGACTGGGCAGAAGATTATCCCGCAGTAGTTTGCCATTGCTTTCTGCGGTAGACTGGTTGCCGACCAAGGCTATAGAACCCAATCTGTCCTGCTATTTAAACCCATAACTGGAAGGAAGAGACAGATTAATACCTTTCCCAAGGGTATTTGCGCGTAAGTGAATACAATGGATTCAACTGGAATTCGAAATCGGCTCCCCAGTTTCTCGTTCCGAGCCGATATCCACTGGACCACAACGCACATCCTTAGGGGGGGGGGGGTGGTGGTACTAATTTAAAAAAAAAAAAAGGAAGAAATTATACGCGGTTTCAGGTATCCGTTTTTTGTTGCTAGGTTCTTGCAACGTATTCAGTACGGGTAAGTTGATGTACTGCACATCATTTAAATTTTAATTTTACATGACTTTCCGTGTAGATGGGAAAATAGAAACTATTTAATCTAATAATTTTTATTTAATTTCGCTTTTATTTAGAAAAACTTTAAAACAGTGGTTCTTCAATTTTTTTTTTATCCATGAACGACTTTTAGTCTTTTTTTTTGCTTTTTGGTGGACCCTATAACCATTCGATGAAAAAAAAAAAAAAAAAAAAATAGCTTATTTTATTTTTTACTAGTAGATAAGTTTAGGAATCTTTACATAATTTTCCTTGATATATATATATATATATATATATATATATATATATAATTCTTTCTTTACATATCTTTCTCAGAAACATCCAGTCGATTAAAAGGGACGCTGACTTACATCGCTTGATCTCATTTTCTGCCAGTTTTAGAGATGTTTTAAATATGGCGTAGATTATTGTAGAAATTCCAGTTCTCAGTTGTATCAAGCGTTCCGAAGTGAAATTGTTCTATGGACCACTAAAATATTACCGTGGATCCATTATTTGCTATTTTTTTTATTTTTGTGAAAAAAATGTAACGTTTACATGAACCCCCAGGATCCATATGACCCTCGGTTGAGAGCCACAGCTTTAAACAAAGACTGTTTTGAATTTCGTAAGGAAACGAAACACTTTTCCTGGTTTGTTTGAAAAAAAATCTTTCCTGATTAGAGATGAAAAATTCCAGACATTTTTCTTTACGCCGCATCTTTTCTACACTCGCTCCGAAGAAATCCCCGACTATCGACTCGGTTTCTCGATAACTTCCGCCCCCACCTCTTCACATTTAAAACTTGCTTACCGTTTTGTCTCTCTTCAAATTGACAGGAAGAAGCAATCATTACTCTGTGCGTCCTTGCCAAAAAAGAAAAAAAAAATCTTGAAACAATCGTATTTACTCTTCTTTTCTTTCTTCCCAATATAACTAGTTCATATTTTTGTCCGGTTGATTCATAGCATTTATAAATGATAAACCTTCTTAGGTACACATGCACTGAATTTTAACTGCACAGGCACACAAACACACACACACACACACACACACACACACACACATTAAATATATTCGTTAATTTATTGTCGTTAGGTGATATTAGGAGCTATTACAGTGAACAAGAAATCGGTGAGCCGAGTTCGAATTCCAGTGAAATTCCTTGCATTCACTTAGGGAAAAATACTCTTGGGAAAGGTATTAATTCGTCTCTTCCCTCCAGTTATGTGTTTAATAACAGGACAGATTGGGTTCTGTAGCCTTGGTTGGCAACCAGTCAACCGCAGAAAGCAATGGCAACCTATTGTTGGATAATTTTCTGCCCAGTCAGTTATGTCTTTTTCGCAGACATGATCGCCCAAAGCGTGAATCATGTATGGCACTTAATTGACTGACTGAATATAATCGTTGAAAACATGATTAAGGCTTCTACTGGGCATAAAGCGGGAGATCGGTTTTCTATTGTCATGAAGTAATAAACTGATCCCCCACTAATTACTACATAATATTATAATACATCTCTTCTTTCTCTAGCTATGAGCCAAATAACAGGACAGATTGGGTTCTATAGCCTTGGCTGGCAATCAGTTTACCGCAGAAAGTAATGGCAACCTACTGTAGGACAATGTTCTGCCCAGTCAGTCATGTCTCTTTCGAGACATGATCGCCCAAGCATGTATTACGTATGGCACTTAACTGACTGACTGACAGTGAATTGTCAATTCATCCTCTGCTCTCTTTCCCCCAAATATCCTGTAGATTCTCGTCATAACTCCATTAGTGTCGTCAGCTGGGGGAGGGCACTAGTGGGTGTGTCTACAGCAGTTAGGGTGACAGAGACTGTCCTCGTTCAGGTTGTTTTAATTTCAGAATATTCCTTCTACATTGATTATCACCCAAGTTTAGAGAGTCCAGTCTGCGCTGCTATTAACTTCTGGCTGGGGTTGTGGTTGGGGAGGTGAGACGGGCTTATACACTTTGTAAAGTTACTTGTGCGAAAGCGAATGCAACGGTGGGATATTGAGCGCGCAAAACCCTGTTTCTTCGATGAAAACCACTATGCTACGGGCACACTCGTAGTTTCTAGGAATTAAAAACTCAGGCAATACGAGATAAGTGAGAAATCTTCAAATCTGGAAAAATCTTCATTTATTTGCTTATTTACCAGAATTAATGGGCGTCTCTGTTACAGCGCTATCAGCTATCTAACCGAGGGTCATCAATTCATAAAGTCTTTGATGAAAGTACAAATCGATAATACACACACACACACACACACACACACACACACACACACACACACATATATATATATATATATATATATACTGAATATACAGAAATTGTACAACATTTGGATATTTTTTATTAAACTGGTTCTAAGCTTCAGAGTGGTTGTAGGGGCGTTGGCATAAAGATATTCACACACACACACACATATATATATATATATATATATATATATATATACTGAATATACAGAAATTGTCCAACATTTGGATATTTTTTATTAAACTGGTTCTAAGCTTCAGAGTGGTTGTAGGGACGTTGGCATAAAGATATTCACACACACACACACACACACGCATTTATATATATATATATATATATATATATATATATATATATATATATACTGAATATACAGAAATTGTCCAACATTTGGATATTTTTTATTAAACTGGTTCTAAGCTTCAGAGTGGTTGTAGGGGCGTTGGCATAAAGATATTCACACACACACACACACACACACACACACACACACACACACACACACACACACACACATATATATATATATATATATACTGAATATACAGAAATTGTCCAACATTTGGATATTTTTTATTAAACTGGTTCTAAGCTTCAGAGTGGTTGTAGGGGCGTTGGCATAAAGATATTACACACACACACACACACACACACATATATATATATATATATATATACTGAATATACAGAAATTGTCCAACATTTGGATATTTTTTATTAAACTGGTTCTAAGCTTCAGAGTGGTTGTAGGGACGTTGGCATAAAGATATTCACACACACACACACACACACACACACACACACACACACATATATATATATATATATATATATATATATATATATATATATATATATATATACTGAATATACAGAAATTGTCCAACATTTGGATATTTTTTATTAAACTGGTTCTAAGCTTCAGAGTGGTTGTAGGGGCGTTGGCATAAAGATATTCACACACACACACCCACACCCACACCCACACACACACACACACACACACACACACACACACACACACACATCTATAAAAATCGAATGCGTCAGTTCACAGTAAAATTACTAGCAGTTTTGTTTGTTGTTTCAATCGTTTAAAATGTGTATATTACTGTTGCAAGAAGTAATGGCAATCAACCGGAGGAAAATATTCTGCTCATTCAGTCATGTCACGAAAGAGACATGATCGCCCAAGCGTGTATCATGTATGGCACTTGACTGACTGATGGTACTATGAATGTTTGTAAAATAATTGTATTTGTTCATCCACTTTGTTGCAAGCAGACTTGAGTGATTTTATATTTTGCCAAAAATGAAATAAAATTTATATCCGAAATCAGACTGACATAGTCGCTAGATAATTCTAAATGCGACAGAAACATTGTAAGTCAAATGCGTCTCCATTTCAACTGAGTAACCTCTCGGTAGAACGTCTGTTAACGCATGCGCATTAACGTTTTTTCTGACTTCACCGTCACTTCGAATCTTTTCAATTGCTTCTCAAGATATTCAATAGAACCGGATACGTTGTCAACAAACGTCACATATGACATTAGAACTTGCGATTATTTTCTTTTAATCCATTGTATTTTGCAAATCGAAAATTGTAAATGTAACGATTTTGTGTCATTGATTTTTTCTTTTATAAAAGTAGTGATTGAAATGACTGTCAAGTATTCTTAAAAAATATATATGAAAATTCTTTTAGCGTGTCTCAGAGGGCTTTAAGTATTTATATTTTGGACGTGTGAAATAAAATCGGTGATTAAAAACATTTATTCCGCGGTAAATTATTAACTTTTTAAATGTTTTTATACTGTTGTTCACCCAATATAAAGCATTCTAGGTAGGAGCCGACTGAATGAAGTGGTTTTAATGAGGCTTACAAAATCAGGCTGTTTTAATGAGGAATGTTGAATGAAGCTGTTTAATGAGGATTACTGTGTGAAGTTGTTCGAATAAGACGTACTGTTCTTACAGAAAGACGCCGTTTGAATGATGCTTACTGAATAAGGCTATTTTAATGAAGCTTATTGTATGAGTTTGTTTTAGTGAGGTTTATTGAACGATGCTTTAATGAGGTTTACTGAATTAAGTTGTTTTAATGAGACTTAATTTTTTTTTATAATCGTGTGGCCCCAAGCAAGGTATTTTACTGCCACTGTTGTGCAAGGGGGTTACATAGTAAAGTTATAAGAAAGAATGATAAATTACAGAGGGTGTCAAGAAGAGAATATGAGAAGGAAGAGAATACTGATGAGAGTGGGGTGGACGGAGAAAAAAGCATGAGAGATAGGATGTAAATTAGTGAGACAGGAGGTGACTATTGACTTTACATTTAAATTCTTAGAGATTATAGCTGTCGGGAAAAGCAAGTAAACGAAAGGGAATTCCACAGGCGGGAAGTGCGAGGAAAGAAGCTGATGGAGTAGAATTTGCGTTTACAATTTATCAGTTTCACAGTAAAAGAGTTGGACATAGTTGCTAATCTTGTTGCTCGAGTAAATTCATATATAGGGGGCACCAGTGATCTAAGTTCATCGGAGCAGAAGCCGTGAAAGTATTTGTAGAAGAGACACAGGGAAGCTACATTGCGCTGGTAAGAAAGTGACTGTGTCTGAACTGCCAAGTCGGGATCGATTACATTTCAGGTTCTCCGTTGGATTTTATCAAGGACACCTACTTGGATAGCAGGGGCACCCGACCAAATATGGCAGCAATATTCAATGCACGGGCGGATGGTAGATTTGTATATGTTCAGGATTATTTCGGACGGGAAAAACTTCCTGGCCCTACACAGAGAACCGCTATGAGGTATGAGGTTTCGCTAATGAGACTTACTGAATGAGGCAGTTCTAAAGAGGCTCACTAAAAGGCTATTTTAATGAGGAGTTCTGTATGTACTGACTGAGGCTGTTTTAATGAGACAATGAATGAAGCTGTCTTATAGACGCATTGAATGGGGTTGTTTCAGTGATATTTACTGAATGAGTCTGTTTTAGTGAGGCTTACTATATGAGGTTGTTCTAATGAGGGTTACTGAATGAAGTTGTTTTAACGAGGCATACTGATTGAGGGTGTTATAATGAGACTTAAGGAATGAGGTAGTTTTATTTCGGCATGATGAACGAGGCACTTTTAACGAGGCTTACCGTGTGAAGTTGTTTTAATGAGGTTTAGTGTTCTTATAGAAAGACGCCGTTAGAATGATGCTTACTGAATGAGGCTGTTTCAATGAAACTTACGGAATTTTGTTGCTTTAATGAGACTTACTGAATAAGTCTGTGTTAAAGAATGTGACTGTTTTCACGAGTTTTAAAGAATGTGACTGTTTTCACGAGTCCTAAAGAATGTGACTGTTTTCACGAGTCCTAAAGAATGTGACTGTTTTCACGAGTCGTAAAGTATGTGACTGTTTTCACGAGTCCTAAAGAATGTGACTGTTATCACGAGTCTTAAAGAATGTGACTGTTTTCACGAGTCCTAAAGAATGTGACTGTTTTCACGAGTCCTAAAGAATGTGACTGTTTTCACGAGTCCTAAAGAATGTGACTGTTATCACGAGTCTTAAAGAATGTGACTGTTTTCACGAGTCCTAAAGAATGTGACTGTTTTCACGAGTCCTAAAGAATGTGACTGTTTTCACGAGTCCTAAAGAATGTGACTGTTATCACGAGTCTTAAAGAATGTGACTGTTTTCACGAGTCCTAAAGAATGTGACTGTTTTAAAATGGTTTACTGAATGATTCTGTTTGAAGCGCGTAAGGGATCGAAGTTAGAATTTCATATAATTTATACAGTGATCTTCTCCCTGTATAAGGCAATGGAGCCACTCGAGGTAGAGGGTTATAGAGGAAGAAGAACAGTTTATGAGGATATATAGGGAAGAACAGTTTATGAGGATATATAGGGAAGAAGAAACATAATCCTAGACTTGAAACTCGCAAGGATTTTAATGATCGGAAAAACACTCTCCAAGAAATCGACTTCACAGGGCAGCGATTCCAGGGAAGAAGCTACTTGAGTTAAGCTTACATTTCACCAATAGAATATGAAGAGATTGAGGGTGGCTCGCTACGATATGCGTGGCATGACAGGTCTTAGCTGTGACGGTTAGAACTGGTGAAACTAAAGAATGACTTTTCCATAGAAACAGCGAAAAGGCAGAGGGTTGCGATGTTTCGTCTGTGAGGAAAGGGGTTGTAGGGTGGAAAATAATTTATCACCCACAAGAATACGGAGACCATTCTTGACTCTATCGAGACTTGAAAGCCCATGTGAGTAAGATGACGGTTGACCTTAGATTTGAAGAGGTTAAGATCGTAGTGTTATTAGAAGCATCTTCTCAGAAGCGTATTTCACAAAGTATCAGTTCTGAAGAAGAACTAATCTGATTGAAACTTCCTCTTTATCAATGAAAACGAAGGGAATGTGTGTATCATATTTCTTGTGGGGTTTCCCCTTTTTCAGAAATGATGGACTCGACTATGTGTATATGTGTACTCCTACTCGTATTTCACTACGGTAGGAGTACACATATACTCCTACCGTAGTGAGATACGGAGAGAAACTGAACGATACCGACAGATACCGAGGTTTCACGGAGAATACAGCGTCAGTAGTTCATAGTAGCTCTGAGCTCCACTCAGTCAGAAGATTATTACACAGCACCCCTCAGCTTCAGACGTGGACTTACATACTTCGACTTTACTTCAGAGACTTGTATATATACTTCTTACGAACTGTATTCCGGGATTGCTAAACAGCTTTCAAGTTTGTCTCCTTTACGTTAATATACTTATTTTTCTATCTCAAATTCTGGTTGTTGTTCCTTTATTTTGTTCGGTTCCCATTACCGGAATCCACAACACTAACCTTCGTTCAAGTTTGCATCCTTTACGTTAATATACTTATTTTTCTATCTCAAATTCTGGTTGTTGTTCCTTTATTTTGTTCGGTTCCCATTACCGGAATCCACAACACTAACCTTCGTTCAAGTTTGTATCCTTTACGTTAATATACTTATTTTTCTATCTCAAATTCTGGTTGTTGTTCCTTTATTTTGTTCGGTTCCCATTACCGGAATCCACAACACTAACCTTCGTTCAAGTTTGTATCCTTTACGTTAATATACTTATTTTTCTATCTCAAATTCTGGTTGTTGTTCCTTTATTTTGTTCGGTTCCCATTACCGGAATCCACAACACTAACCTTCGTTCAAGTTTGTATCCTTTACGTTAATATACTTATTTTTCTATCTCAAATTCTGGTTGTTGTTCCTTTATTTTGTTCGGTTCCCATTACCGGAATCCACAACACTAACCTTCGTTCAAGTTTGTCTCCTTTACGTTAATATACTTATTTTTCTATCTCAAATTCTGGTTGTTGTTCCTTTATTTTGTTCGGTTCCCATTACCGGAATCCACAACACTAACCTTCGTTCAAGTTTGTATCCTTTACGTTAATATACTTATTTTCTATCTCAAATTCTGGTTGTTGTTCCTTTATTTTGTTCGGTTCCCATTACCGGAATCCACAACACTAACCTTCGTTCAAGTTTGTATCCTTTACGTTAATATACTTATTTTCTATCTCAAATTCTGGTTGTTGTTCCTTTATTTTGTTCGGTTCCCATTACCGGAATCCACAACACTAACCTTCGTTCAAGTTTGTATCCTTTACGTTAATATACTTATTTTTCTATCTCAAATTCTGGTTGTTGTTCCTTTATTTTGTTCGGTTCCCATTACCGGAATCCACAACACTAACCTTCGTTCAAGTTTGTATCCTTTACGTTAATATACTTATTTTTCTATCTCAAATTCTGGTTGTTGTTCCTTTGTTTTGTTCGGTTCCCATTACCGGAATCCACAACACTAACCTTCGTTCAAGTTTGTATCCTTTACGTTAATATACTTATTTTTCTATCTCAAATTCTGGTTGTTGTTCCTTTATTTTGTTCGGTTCCCATTACCGGAATCCACAACACTAACCTTCGTTCAAGTTTGTATCCTTTACGTTAATATACTTATTTTTCTATCTCAAATTCTGGTTGTTGTTCCTTTATTTTGTTCGGTTCCCATTACCGGAATCCACAACACTAACCTTCGTTCAAGTTTGTATCCTTTACGTTAATATACTTATTTTTCTATCTCAAATTCTGGTTGTTGTTCCTTTATTTTGTTCGGTTCCCATTACCGGAATCCACAACACTAACCTTCGTTCAAGTTTGTATCCTTTACGTTAATATACTTATTTTTCTATCTCAAATTCTGGTTGTTGTTCCTTTATTTTGTTCGGTTCCCATTACCGGAATCCACAACACTAACCTTCGTTCAAGTTTGTATCCTTTACGTTAATATACTTATTTTTCTATCTCAAATTCTGGTTGTTGTTCCTTTATTTTGTTCGGTTCCCATTACCGGAATCCACAACACTAACCTTCGTTCAAGTTTGTATCCTTTACGTTAATATACTTATTTTTCTATCTCAAATTCTGGTTGTTGTTCCTTTATTTTGTTCGGTTCCCATTACAGGAATCCACAACACTAACCTTCGTTCAAGTTTGTATCATTTACGTTAATTTACTTATTTTTCTATCTCAAATTCTGGTTGTTGTTCCTTTATTTTGTGCGGTTCCCATTACCGGAATCCACAACACTAACCTAACAGTATTATACTTACTTTTTCTTTTCAAACATTCGTATATCAGATAGAAATTTTGATATCTGCTTTATTTCGTCGAAATGCCTTCAGTATTTACTGTGTCAATATATCAGCAGTGATTGGAATGTATTGACGCATTTAATAATTTCTACTTGTGCTGGCCTTATTTATAATTTGTAAATGAATAAAGCGTATCTAAAAGAAAAGCAAAACAAAGTGTTATGCGACTCTTCGCCTTTCCCCAGGCTCTTGAGATAATGATTCGAGTAAAGATAGTTTCTTTCTTTCTTTTCAGGCATTATCATCATTGGCCTTTCATCACGCATAAACACGAGGCAAACAGCTGTCGACCTATGGAGAGAAAAAAAGTGTTCTGACCTGGGTTAAGCTGTGGCAAGATCACATCGATTAAACGATGAGATTTTCGCTGAAGACCTGGTTCGTAATTATCGGCTTTATTCTCTTAATAGTCACACAACTGTCTCAGTCGCATTTCTCTTTTTTTGTCATTAAGAGAAAATCGAGTGGAACTCTTTTGTGAACAGAAATTACGAAAATTGACAGATATTTAGTTTACTTTAATATTTTGTTAATTTCATTCAATTATTATTTTTGCATTTACCTAAATCTTTCTTTCTATCTTTCATCAATTAATTCTTTCTTTCGTTCGTTCGTTCGTTCCTTCATTCATTTATTCTTCTTTTGTTCGTTCTGTCTTTCATTCATCCATTCATTATTACTTTCGTCAGTTATTTCAACCACTCTTTCTTTCTTTCTTTCTTTCTTTCTTTCCTTCTTTCTTTCTTTCTTTCTTTCTTTCTTTCGTTAGTTTTTTCAATTACTCTTTCTTTCTTTCTTTCTTTCGTTCTTTCTTCCTTTCTTCAGTTTTTTCAACGACTCTTTCTTTCTTTCTTTCTTTCTTTCTTTCATTCATCCATTCATTATTGCTTTCGTCAGTCCTTTCAGTCATCCATTCTTTCTTTCTTTCTTTCTTTCTTTCTTTCTTTCTTTCTTTCTTTCTTTCGTTCGTTCGTTCATTAATCTGTTCTTTAATTTTTGTTCATTCTTTCACCCATTCATTCATTCATTCTTTCGTTCTATCTTTTATTCTTTTTTGTTTGTGGTTATGGATTCTTTCATTCCTTCGTTCATTTTTTTTTCTTTTGTTCTTTCATCCATTCATTTGTTTCATCCATTGATTTGTTTTTTTTTCATTTTTAAACATATTTTATTCCCCTTGCAACTTAGACAAGCCCAAATGAGCCCCACCACCTCTGCAAAAAAAAAAAAAAGAAACGAAAAAATTGAAGAAAAGTCATTTCTCTTAAGAAGTTTAAAATATTTAATCAAAAAAATATTTTTCAAAATTTCACGTATCAACGATTAGTGGTTCCAATATTTGAACAAAGCTAAAAATGAGGGCATTCACAAAAACATTTTGCATCCTCCTGAGATATCCTGGTGCTATGTAATCTTAAAACAGCCATCGCAATCATCGTATGTTTGCATAAATATTAATACATAATTTTATATATGATTTACAGCTGTTAGCTTTTAGTCGTTTTTAAGCCGAGAAAGATCGGAAAATTTCGGAAGCACTCGACAAACTTCGATGATTTATACATTTGTAATCGAACACAAAGGAAAGATAACCCATCATGTGTCACTATTAATTTACAATTTTTTGATGAATTATTATATCTTTTGCCATTTACCGCTCACAGGCAATTATTTTCAACATACAAAAAATAATTTCTTAAAATTATAGTAACAAAACCAATCCTTCCTATTTGCGTAGATTAGTCTAACAGAACCAGCTAACAGCATACAACAATTTGTTAGTATAATCACAGTTTTATTTGTGTAACAAATGGATAATTAATTATGGCGGTTCAAGGTTGAAATCTTTCGAAATAAATAGTCAGTCAAGTTCCATACGTGATATACGCTTGGGCGATCATGTCTTGAAAGAGTAACGACTGACTAGGCAGAAGAGTTTTCCGCAGTATGTTGCCATAACTTTCTGCGGTAGACTAGTTGCCAATCTAGGCTACAGAACACAATCTTCCCTTCTATTTAACCCATAGCTGGAGAGGGAAAAGATTAATTATACTATATATTATTATATTAATAAGTAATAATTAGTGTGGGATCAGTTTATTATTTCATAAAATAGAAAACCGATCCCCCACTTTATGCCCAGTAGAAACTTTACTGATGTTTCCAACTATTATATTCATTCAATCAGTTAAATTGGAAGAGACGAATTAATACCTTTCCCAAGGGTATTTTCGCGTAAGTGAATGCAACGAATTCAACTGGAATTCGAACTCGGCTCTCCAGTTTCTCGTTTCAAGCCGATATCTGATTAGCTGTATATCTGTGTGTGTGTGTGTGTGTGTGTGTGTGTGTGAGAGAGAGAGAGAGAGAGAGAGATAGAGATAAATATTTGATTTGATTAGTTTGTTTAATGGCATATCAACTCTTTATGGGCCATTTAATACCGAAATTCAAACTTTTGGGAGAGAGCTTTGAAGTAAGGACAATGATGATATATGTCATTATGCTTTCACAGTTGAATACAGGGTGCATGATACGCAGCATTTGTGAAGACACATATTGGTGCGAACGTAAGTACGAGTGGCGGTAATAAAGTTTGATTTCTTTAAGAAATTGTAGAATATTATATTGATTAGTGTCATAAAAGAGTTCACGTTGGATATTTGTTCGATTTTCTTTAGCGGCATATCAACACCTCTATGGGTTATTTAATGCCGAAATCTAAATGAACGCAAATGTATGTATCTTATACTTTCATAAAGTTTTGTTTTTGCTTGGGGTTTTCCTATTTTCCCATAACTGGGACCCTAACAGCTACTACCGCTCTGGGTTAAGGTCGACCTGGGGACAGCAATTAAGAGGAAGTTCCACGCTCCTCAAAATATCCAGTCTCCAGATCAGAGATCTTGCTGTTGGATGTAGTTCGTCATACCCAGAACTCTACGTGTGCATGTATGTGTGTATGTGTGTGTGTGTGTGTGTGTGTGTGTGTGTGTGAGAGAGAGAGAGAGAGAGAGAGAGAGAGAGAGAGAGAGCGAGACCACATGACTAGGTTGAATAAAAAGTCTGTTCACTCGGAGAAAGATGCCTGTCTTGTCGCTACGGCATACTATGATTGAGATAACAAAACAAACATTCAATAAATAAAGTGAATTTTTCGGTATAAGGACATGTACGAGGGACATTCAATAAATAAGGTGAATTTTTCGGTATAAGGTCTTCTACGAGGGTCATTCAATAAATAAGGTGAATTTTTCGGTATAAGGTCTTCTACGAGGGTCATTCAATAAATAAAGTGAATTTTTCGGTATAAAGACTTCTACGAGGGTCATTCAATAAATAAGGTGAATTTTTCGGCATAAGGACTTCTACGAGGGTCATTCAATAAATAAGGTGAATTTTTCGGTATAAGGACTTCTACGAGGGTCATTCAATAAATAAGGTGAATTTTTCGGTATAAGGTCTTCTACGAGGGTCATTCAATAAATAAGGTGAATTTTTCGGTATAAGGACTTCTACGAGGGTCATTCAATAAATAAAGTGAATTTTTCGGTATAAAGACTTCTACGAGGGTCATTCAATAAATAAGGTGAATTTTTCGGCATAAGGACTTCTACGAGGTCATTCAATAAATAAGGTGAATTTTTCGGTATAAGGACTTCTACGAGGGTCATTCAATAAATAAGGTGAATTTTTCGGTATAAGGACTTCTACGAGGGTCATTCAATAAATAAAGTGAATTTTTCGGTATAAAGACTTCTACGAGGGTCATTCAATAAATAAGGTGAATTTTTCGGCATAAGGACTTCTACGAGGGTCATTCAATAAATAAGGTGAATTTTTCGGTATAAGGACTTCTACGAGGGTCATTCAATAAATAAGGTGAATTTTTCGGTATAAGGACTTCTACGAGGGTCATTCAATAAATAAAGTGAATTTTTCGGTATAAAGACTTCTACGAGGGTCATTCAATAAATAAGGTGAATTTTTCGGCATAAGGACTTCTACGAGGTCATTCAATAAATAAGGTGAATTTTTCGGTATAAGGACTTCTACGAGGGTCATTCAATAAATAAAGTGAATTTTTCGGTATAAAGACTTCTACGAGGGTCATTCAATAAATAAGGTGAATTTTTCGGCATAAGGACTTCTACGAGGGTCATTCAATAAATAAGGTGAATTTTTCGGTATAAGGACTTCGAACACAGATAGAAGCTTACTTTTTTTTCCAACGTAGTCACCCAGCAGTGTCAACTACTTTTCCCATCTGAGCACAAGCTTCCGTATTCCCCCAGCGTAAAAATGTTTTGACTGATGTCTCAGCCAATCGCTGACAGGACTTTTGACTTCATCGTCACTTTCAAACTTCGTGCCTCTCGTGAACGCTTTCAAAAGACCAAATAGGTGAAAGTCTGAAGGGGCAAGGTCTGGGCTGTAAGGAGGATGAGGGAGCAGTTCCCAGCCCAGCTCGTAAACTACAGGCAGCTGATCTTCCAGTAGGCAAGGTCATCATGGACAATTATGTGGGCTGCCCCAACAGATAGGCTCAAAGTCCTTGCAATGTCACCCTTCTGTCAGACTGAATGAGGTCATTGACTGATTTGATCACCTCAGGAGACCTCACTTCTGTAGGCCTCTCAGGCCTCTCTTCATCCTCAACACTGCTCCGTTCTTCTTTAAACAATTTAGCCCACTTGTAGACATTTTTTGGCTGAAACATGTGGCACCATACACAGTTGACATTCTCCTATGAATTTCAACTGGTTTACACCCTTCAGCAACCAAAAACCTGATAACTGAACTCTGTTAAATCCTGGAGCATGCTTCTTGGTCGGTCATCTTTGTTAATCTCCAAAACTCTCAAATTTTTTTCAGCCTGCAGAAAAAATTTAATCCCTTTGAAAAAGAAGTAAAAGAAAAAAAATTAAAAAAAAAAAAGTAATTTTCTATCTGTATTAAAAGTCCTTATACCGAAAAATTCACCTTATTGAATGACCCTCGTAGTTATTACCATGCCACCCAGAGAGTGGCTGGCAGAATAAAATGAGTTGATAACATTGGATTTCGAACGCTTATTTGAAGGAGGCCGGCCCGAAGATTGGTGCTGTCGATTCTTTTTACAAATATGGCTCTTTACCAATTTTTGCTAAATGTAGTGAATATCTTTCTTACTGGTATATAAAAAAATGTGTAATAAAAAAAGATTGATCCAGAAAACTCAATTCAGCTGTTTCAAAATGGCAGCCTAAATTCGTTTTGCAGAGCAATCACGACGCTGCTATTATGATCCTCACTATGTGCTGCACCTTAATTCCAGCTTAACTCTCCATTTTCTCGGGGCGACTTTTGAAGAACAATTCCTTAAAACCAATTCTCACAAAAGATTGCTCCTAGCACATTTACGTCTCCGTGAACGCTCTGCTGTTTCGATCTTGTGCCAGACTAAGTCATAGACAGATTGAACAACTGATGAGAATTCGTCTTTTCGTTGCGTTTGAAACTGTAGCTCCCTCGCCATCTTAATTGCGGCCTGGGAAGAAGGGAATCTTCGCCTGTCTTTCACCTCTGGTCAGATGAATATCCGATAAGAATTTTAGATACAATCATTGAGTAGTGGGGGTAGGCTAGGTGTGTGTAGGGGGTCCATGGTGAAGTGACCGGAAGTAATATCGGTGTCTCCTCTTCCTGCCGCAAGGGATTTAGGAAATAAATTCAAATGTTTTTTTTTTTTTTTTTTTGTGTGTGTGTTTCTTTTTTATTTTTATTTTTATTTTAAACAGAAGCCTGGATTAATCTTTAGTGTAAGTACAATGGGCTTTTGAGGTGATAGACGATCTCATCTTCTGAGACAATTCAGAAATCTTGAAAAGCCATAACCTTTTAACAAATTCCAAATTTTTATTATTTCGGCTTTACAAAACGTTTTGCCACCGATTATTTTGAAATCCAGACTTACACGCACATGAAATAGACTAGTTGCATTCTATTTTGAAATCTATCCAACTATATGGTGCAGTGGATATGACAAATCGGGTAGCCGAGTTCGAATTCCAGTTGAATTTCTTGCATTCATTTACGCACAAATACCCTTGGGAAGGTAATAATCCGTCTGTTCCCTCCAGTTATGGGTTAAATAACAGGACAGATTGGGTTCTATAGCCTTCGCTGGCAACCAGTCTACCGCAAAAAGCAATGGTAATCTACTGCGTGATAATATTCTGCACAGTCAGTCATATCTCTTTCGAGACATGATCGTTCAAAGCGCGTATCACGTATGGCACTTAACTGACTGACTGAATACGATAGTTGGAAACATAATTAAAACCTCTACTGGGCATAAAGTGGGGGATCAGTTTTCTATTGTTATAACGAAATAAACTGATCCCCCTTTAATTATACTTAATATAATAATGTAATATAATCTATTTCTTCTCCCAAAGCGTATATGGCACTTAACTGATTGACTGTTATAGAATTTACAAAAAAAAATGTATTCTTACACCAACAGCACTTACTTTTTCTTTATAAGTTCACATAACATTTACTGATCTTCTGATTGCGAAGCAACTTTCCACTTTGATATAGAATGGGTCTTTGATAGACGGGTGTGCGTTTTGGTGCAGTGGATATCGGCTCAAAACGCGAAATCGCCTAGCTAGGTTCAAATACCAGTTGCTATTCGCATGTGCGAAAATACCGTTGGGAAAGGTATGAATTCGTCGCTTCTCCCTGCGTCTCTAGGTTAAGTAGCAGACCAGGCTGGGTTTTATAACCTTGGTTAGCAACTAGTCTACCGCAGAAAGTAATGGTAACCCACAGCGAGCAAATCTTTTGTCGAAGCGTGTTTCACGTATAGCACTTTTTTTTCAATCGTTTCACCCCAAGCAAGGTGGTAACGCCACTGATGCGCAGGGGAGCTACATAAAAGTAAAAGATTAGATAGAAAGAGAGTAAAGAGAAATACGAACCAGTTACAGAGGCTGTCAGAGAAAGGAGCAAGAGACGGATTGGAATACAGGTGTGATGACAGTTGCAAAGGTGGAGAGGAAGGAAAAGATAAACAGGATGGTGTAGAAAGAACTAGAGTCAAGTGGTTAAGAGATGGGTATTGACATTGCATTTAAATTCCTGGAGGTTGTAGCCATCAAGAAAGCAAGAATATGGAAGAGAGTTCCACTGATGCGCAGGGGGCTACATAAGAGAAAAAGATTAGATTTCGAACCGAACCCTTTATTTCGATCACTAGAGTATATTGTTCTCGTTCCATGAACGATGCCACTTCCAGATGTCTCAGTTATCTTTCTTTAACTCAACTCTCTAAGTTATTTGTTCACCACGTGCGCGACGAAGTGTTCTCTACAGGATTCCGAAAAGTTAAAAGTATCACAGTGAAGATCATTTTATATAAATAGAAATAAGTGCTAATTCGACAGGACAATGAGTATGGCGAGTGTAACAGGACATCCTGATCAAGTCTTTTTCTAATTTCTGTCCGGTTAGCAAAAAGACATGAGATCTGGCATTGTATCGATAGAATCTTCTTCTTCTATGTGCCGTGTCCCTTCAGAACGTAGACGATCATAACCCTCCAAAACTCCCCTATCTCTTGTCACCCTTAACACACTTTCTTCTGTTATCTTGCTCAACCCCCGCCACGCCATTCATTTGTTCATGTACATCAAGTATGTCAACCTTTGTTTTCCCTTGTCTCTCCTTCCCTCCCTCAATCCCTTCTTCCCTCTATCCGCCCCGTGAGTATCAGATTTTCCAAGCCCTTCCTCCTCACTACATGTCCCAGAAACTTAAGCTGTGTTTTTCTTATGTTAAGTATCCGTTTCTTTTTTGTGTCTATTCTCTCCATACCTTTGTCGATGTTCACATGTTCTGTCCAAGTTATCCTCAGCATCCTTCTGTAGAACCACGTTTTGTCTGTTTCAAATCTTTCCTTCATCTTTGATGAGATTGTCCAGCATTCGTTTCAATATTGAAGGGTAGACATCATATAAGAATTCAGTACTCTCTTTGTTTCCAGCAAAATTTTCTTGTCTCTCAATACTCAGTTTAGCTTCTAGAATGAATCCTTGTCCACGCTAACAAGCCTTCGGATCTCAGTGTCGCACTCTCAGTCCTGTATTGGGACACTTCCCAGGTATGTTTTTAAAATCATTTCACCCCAAGCAAGGCAGTTTTAGTGCCACTGTTGCGCAGGGGGTTACATAGGGGAAAGAGAAACAAGTTATAGGGGACGTCAGGAGGAGGGTAATAGACGGATGAGGATACCGGTGTAATGTGGGTGGAATGGATGGAGAAAAGAGCTTGAGAGAAAGGATGCGAGTTAGTGAGATAGGAAATGTCTACTGACCGTAAATTTAAATTCCTGGAGATTATAGCTGTCTGGGAAGCAAGTATATGGAAGGGAATTCCACAGGCGGGAAGGGCGAGAAAAGAAGCTGTTAGAGTAGAAATTAAGTTACATTTTATTGATTTCATTGTAAAAGAATTGAGTTGGTATTTTGGGCTTCTCTTTTTGCTGATTATCATGCATTCAGTTTTCTTGTAGTTTATATGGAGTCTTGTCTTTCCGCTTCTTGTAACTACTTCCTGTAGGAGGTGGTGTAGTTTTCTTTTCGTGTCTGCTATCAGCACTATATCATCTGCGTATCTTATATTGTTGAGATTGCAACCACCAATGACGAATCCTGGAATGACTTCTAGAGCTTTCAGAATTGTAAAAGGTTGAATAGATCTGGCGAGAAGACACATCCTTGTCTTACACTCGTGTTTTTGTGTATCTGCTGAACTCATTTCCTGTCCGTATGCAGGCAATCTCTTGTCAATACAGGTTCTTGATTACTTCAATGTCTTTTCCGAATTTGTCAAGTGTACCGAGCGTCTCCATCAGGTCTTCATGGCGTACGTTGTCGAATGCCTTTGCGTAGTCTATAAAACAGAGGTATACGTCCTAATGCATTTGTTTTATGGAAGATAATACACTTCCGATTTGCCACACCCAGACTCTGTTTATCGACTGCTGTTTTTAATTGGTCCTGTTGTCATAGTACTTGTCTGAATTAAGTGTCTGATTTGGTGGTAGTCAGTCAGTTAAGTGCCATACGTGATACATGCTTTGGGTGATCATGTCTCGAAAGAGACATGACTGACTGGGCGGAAGATTATCCCGCAGAAGATTGCCATTAACTCTGCAGTAGACTGGTTGCCAGCCAAGACTATAGAACACAATATGCCCAGCCATTTAACTCATAGCTGAAGGGAGAAGAGATAGATTATATTACATTATTATATCAAGTATAATTAGTGGGGGATCAATTTATTATTTCATAACAATAGAAAACCGATCCCCACTTTATGCCCAGTAGAAGTTTTAATTATGTTTCCAACTATTATATTCAGTCAGTCAGTTAAGTGTCATACGTGATACATGCTTGGGCGATCATGTCTCGAAAAAGACATGACTGACTGGGCAGAAGATTATCACGCAGTAGGTTACCATTACTTTCTGCGGTAGACTGGTTGCCAGCCAAAGCTATAGAACCCAGTCTATCCTATTATTTAACCTATAGCTGGAAGAAAGAGATGGATTAATACCTTTCCCAAGGGTAAGTGAATGTAAGGACTCCAACTAGAATTCAAACTCGGCCCCCCGATTTGTCGTTACGAATCGATATCCACTGCACCACAACGCCATTAGTAGTTGTCTAAATTCGTTTCATGGCAGGGTAATGTATCGTGTCTGAATTCTGTGTATGAATTGTCAGTATACTTGTCTGGATTCAGTATATCAGTTGACGATGATACTTGTCTAAATTCAATGTATAATTTAGCAGTAGAATTTGTTTGCATTCAATGGTAGACTTGACAGTAGTACTTGCCCGAATACAATGCCTGATTTTGCGGAAGAAGCTGGCAATACAACATATTAACAACAAAATCTTCAAATAGCGACCAGCTTTTGAAGTGTTTATCGGAGGTTCGTTTCATTTTCCCCAGGTCATTTTTTCCGCCCCACATTGTTGTAAATAATCGATTGTTTAACGATGCTTGCCGTTCTGTTAAAAAAATCGATCAATAAATTACAGGTGCAAAAATTGGATGGTTGATTGGTTGTTTTGTTTTTATGGCATATCAACACCTCGGCGGGTCATTTATTGCCAACTAAATTTTTATTTATTTATTGCTGGTAATACCTTTTTCTTTCAACAGTTTATTGTTTTTATATAAGTTTTGTGTCTAGTAATACTTTTTTCTTTTCGAGTATCAAGATTCATTGGGATATGTTTTTAAGGGCAGGGTCCCCAAATCCTACCCTGTTATTTAACCCATAACTGGAGGGAAGGGGCGGTTTAATACCTTTCTCAAGGGTACCAGTGCTTAAGTGAATGCAGGGTATTCAACTGGAATTCGAACTCGGCTCACCGATTTCTATTTCCGAGCCGATATCCACTGCACCACAACGCACATCCGTCACTATACGCTTACAGCACCTGGTATTCCCAAGCGGTCACCCATCTAAGTACTGACCAGGCTCAACGTAAAATTGGATGGAATTCTTTCTTTAGTTCGTTCCTTTATCTATTCGTTTATTCTTTTCGTTCGTTCTTTCATCCATTCAATCATTCTTCCAATTTTTCATTCATTCTTTCTTTCTTTTCTGCAGTCACTCATTCATTCACTCGTCTTTTTTATTATTTAATTTATTCATTTATTCCATTTATTCCGTTAAATCTTGAACCACATAAACGGGACAATTCACCGATGCAATTTGTACTTGAGATAACCTACAATTATTTACGTGAGATTTCGATGCGTTTCGTTGAAGATCTTTGTCAAGTGACCCGAATTATTTTTAAACGGCATTACGATTCGAACATCAATGGCCGCATGTCTTTAGAAATTATTTCGGGCTTCCACATCAAAATTTCCAATACTGAATCAAGCAAACCACATAAGAACTGTACACTCAACTATGGTACCATATCTAGAAATGGTAGATAGCTTTTTTGCCTGTTTCTGTAGTTTTTTTCTTTATGGAAATAAACAAGCTTCAATAACGAAATTACATTTAATTTTCATCAATGTTCACGCGTAACGTACAAAACCTTAAAATTCCTAATACAGACACGTATTGTATAAAATGGAACGCTGAAATATATATATATATATATATAAAATTAGAGAAAATTTTCAAAATTCAACGGTGTCGGATGTACATTTCGACATAGGATCTCTAATAGAGACTCTACATCACGTCAGCGACATTGTTTTTCCAAATGGGCAAGGCCCTGAGTTAAAGTGTGGAGGGGCTTTTGGTTAACAACGGTCACAAAGTGGAAAAGGACAGCTGGTAGTCGCGGGGTTACAAGGTGTTGAAATGGTATATTTATGAAAGGGGGAGGAATAGGAGTTCATATTTTATAAAGATAGACAACTAAATGAGTTAAATTACATTTTAAAGTTAAGATTTTGGGCTGTTTGAAGAGGTGTATTTAGGCGAGAAAGAATGGGTTTCAATATAAGATTTTAAAATTTTTTAAAGTTTATTTGATTAAACCTTTTAGGTAGAAGCGAGTTAAATGCCAATTACAGGAAGTTATCAGTTTAAAAATTATTAGAGAAAGAATATTAGAGAAAAAAATATTAGAGAAAAAAATATTAGAGAAAAAAAAAAAATATATATATATATATACGTATATGTGTTATCCAAGGAAAAAGGGGTTTAGTAAAAGAATCCATATTTTCTAAAGATAGGCAATTAAAGGAGCTTGGGATAGGAAGGTAGGGGGGTTAAAATACTTTTTAAGGTTAACGTTAGGGTAAAAGTAAGATTAAAACTTAAATTGAATCCTTTTAATTTATATTCTAACATCTAGTCAGCGGGGATTTAAATTCTAAATTTAAGTATTCGAATAATTTGCCTTGTGGCGGCACTTACTGATGAATTCCCTCCTAAGATTCAGTAGCCGGTGTTGGTGGGGGTATTTTAATATTGAAATTTTTTCCACTAAACATAGACAGCACCTATCACGAAAATTCCTCGGAATACGGGCTGAACCTATCAGTTTCCAGCTAATTTCAGGATCCAGCCCTTCTTTCATTTTCCAGAATGCCTGCGAAAGGGCTGTCTGGTACCTCTGACCGGGGTTCGAAAAGGAGTACCTGTGGTTATACAGTCTTTGTTTGAAAGGACCGGCGGACATACCGATATAGGTCCGGAAGTCGTTTTTTTTTTGTTAGATGGAGAAATGCGGGCTTCATAAATCACCTGGGTGGATTTGCATTTTCCCTCCACCGGGCAGGCGTCCACAGAATTACAGTTGCATTCGTTTAGAATTCCAACCCTAGATTCAGCATTGCGCAAGTTCACCAGAATACTCCTATTATGGGAACTAATAATGCTGTCCATATTCGGGGTGCAAGAATAACTAATTTTAAGGGTGTACCGATTAAAAATCTTCCGTAGAGGGTTACTGTTATTAAAATGTTTGTCTATTAACTTGAGAAAATATTTACCAATATTGATGTTAGTTAGTTTACAATAACGGGGGGGTTAAACCAAATTATCTTTCTTTTTCTACAGTTTCCTTTATTTTTATTTTTGGATGATTCGGAGTCTATTGTAGGTTTATTATATGTTAACTTGTTCTTATATCCGCTTTTTTGAAGGGCCTTATTGTAAATATTTTTACTTGCGTTGAAAGTTTTAATGTTGGATGATAATTGGTTGATTCTATTATTCACTATATTGGGTATCTGTTTTATAATATTTTTGGGGTGGTTGGATGAAATATTAATATAAGTGGGGGAACTTATGTACATCCGACACCTTTGAATTTTGAAAGTTTTCTCTAATTTATATTGGCTCTGTATTCTTAATACATTGAGCTCTCTGCCTGCATCACTTTTTAATATCAAAAATTTTAAATATTGATTAGGAGCAATACGTATTTCGCAGCCGGAAAAAAAAACAAACTGATCGTCAGACCCAAAATATACAGCACACTGTCTTTTGGGTCTGACGAGCAGCTTTTTTTCCGGCTGCGAAATACATTATTAACCATGAAATTGTAGTATATATAATTTTTTTCTAAATTATACTACTCTGTTAAAGTAAATAAAAAAAAGAAAATTAACATTGAGTTCGTCTCAATCGGAATTTACCTTTACATACCAGGTATTCTACGTTATATATATATATATATATATATATATATATATATATATATATATATATATGGTCGGGTTTCAATTCTGGGTAAAAGCAATCGGATGTCTAACCGTACTGATGAGCTGTGATACAGTGAAACAGATCTGTCTGCGGATGACTATTTATACTCTTACACCCTGATTGAGCACACTTTAAGAATAGTGGACATTGAAAAAAACAGTGGTTACTCTAGCATCTACGCATCGCTCATTCAGTAATGAATTAGAACGCGCTAACTACTGGCGTATGATACATTATACGCTAAAAGTTTGCCTCCTTCTACCCAGCGCCCATAGCTCAGAGGTAGAATCACCGACTGACGCCAACTGAGCTGTGATACAGCGAAACAGATCTGTCTGCGGATGACTATATATATATATATATATATATATATATATATATATATATATATATATATATATAAAATGTAGAATATTTGGGATTTTTGTCAGGTAAATTCCAATAGAAACAAGCTCAAGGTTAAATTTTTTATTAAAGTAAACAGAGTAATATAATGTTGAAGACATTTCGGGATATTCTACAAATCCATGGATAATAGATATTTCGCAGCCAAAGAGCCGCTTCTTTTCGGTCTGAGGAGCATCTTCTTGGCTGCGAAAGATTCTATTACCCATAGATTTGTAGAATATCCCGAAATGTTTTCAACATTATATATATATATATATATATATATATATATTATAAATTATGTTTTAGAACATGTACATAATTCGGACGAGTTTCAATTCTGGGTAAAGCAACCATTATTTCCCCCGAAGAAGTGTTTAAATCCAAACACTGAAACAACCATATGATTGTAGGGAAGAGGAAATATATAGAAGAAATTATGTACATGTTCTAAAACATAATTTAAATAAATATTCACTGCTCTATACATCATATATCGAGCACTGTTTTAAATTAATGTTTTGGACGGAAAAAATCTTTCTTTTTTCTCTCCTCATTCTATACTCACTCGGATATATATATATATATAGGAAAGAATATTAAAAAGTTTTGAATTTAAAAATGTATCTTTGGACAGTATTTGGTTATTTTTATTATTGTATTTTATATTTCAGACCGCCCTCGGTCCTTCATCAGAAACAAGTGATTTTTAAATTTGAATTAGAAACGTATTTCGCGAGAGCGTCTGTGAATTTTCTGTTTACAATACGTGATGCGTTTGTTTACACCACGTGACGTGTCTGTTGACAGAGTTTGTTTTACACCAAGTTACGCTGAAAGCGACAGATTTTATTAAAAAAAATATATTACTAAACGTAAATCTATCTTTAATAATACTTATAAATTTGTTTTAGATAAAAAAATTTTTGGAATGTCTGAAAAAAATTTTTTAGCTATTGAAATATTTGTAAAGATTCAACACACCTAAGTCCCTATTTAACCCTAGCTTGTGTGTATTTAATTTTAAAATCCAGTATTTTTCTTTCTTCCTGCGTGTGTGTGTAGAACTAAAATTGGAATCTATTAGTAAACATTTGCAATTTTCTAAAGTATGACCAGGTTGATTGAAATGGGCTGCTATTGGGGAGTATATATTATTCTGACGTATACTGAGTTTGTGATTATTGAAGCGAAATCTAAAGCTATTACCAGATTCGCCAATATATCCACTATTGGGACAAATTGAGCAGAAGAGAAAATATATGATGTTTTCGGTGTCACAAGTGAGGCTTGGTGGGTGCAATTTGATTTTGGTGTTGGGTACAGAGAATGTTGTGTCGGTTACCAAATGTTTACAAATTAAACAGCATGGTTTCCGACATTTTAAATTCCCTGATAGGTTTGTATTATTTAAATATTTGTTAGAAGTGAGGATAGTTGATAGGTTGGGTGCTTGTTTCATTGCATTTATGGGTGGTTTATCGAAAGTGTCTTTGATTTTTTTGTTTGATTGGAGGTTCTTGTACTCATTTTTTAAATTTTTGATAAGTGTGTGGGAATGTTGGTTGTGGTTAAAGACCATGGGAATTCGGTTGTTGTTTTTTCTTTTCTTATATGTGAGAAGTGTGTTACGATTTATGTGGATGGTTTTATTTAGTGCTTCTTTTATTATTTTTATTTAGAAATTGCTTTGTTAGGTTGTTAATGTTGTTTAGAAAATCTGGATGGTTTGAGCATATGCGTTTGATTCTTAGGAATGAGCTGTATACGATAGATTTTTTTTTAATTTAAGGGGATGACAACTGTTAAAGTGTAGGAATTTATGTTGGTTTGTGGGTTTGTTGTATAGACTGGTGGAAAGTGTATGTTTGTTTAATTTCATCATGACGTCTAAGAAAGGGACGGATGTGTATGAGTACTCCATGGTAAATTTAATTGTATTGTGGAAGTTGTTGCAGAAAGTAAAAAAGTTTAAAATTTTTTCTAATCCATGAGTCCATAATAAGAAAATGTCATCAATGTATCTAAAATAATGTGATGGTTTATATTGTGAATTGTCTAGTATCTTTTTTTCTAGAATGTGCATAAAGATATTGGCATAACTAGGTGCCATTTTCGTGCCCATTGCGGTGTCACTAGTCTGTAAATAGTGTTTGTTGTTGAATTTAATTATTTAATTATATATATATATATATATATATATATATATATATATATGAATTAAATGTGCAGTGGATCCTTTTCACCTAGATTTATATATATATATATGTAAAACTTAAAACAGACACGTTATTCCATGGTTAAGCGGAAGTATAGGTTTTATTGTAAAGTTCATGTAAAATCTTCTGTACAATAAAGAAGGAAGCTAATGAAGGTTCGCTTGAAATAGGCCTTTACTTCCGCTTAACCATGGAATAACGTGTCTGTCTTAATTTTTTACATATATTTGCCTTATATGTATTTATATACATATATATTTAGAGCACTCCTAGAGAGTTATCCTACCAATTTATGTACATACTCCTTTGGATTCTTCTATATCTACACCGCATGTTTATCGCTAAGTCCTTAAGTCTTGCAAGTCGCTCCCCTTGGTCAAAAATCATTTTAACACCTACTTGCGAAATCTGGTTTCAACTTTTTCGTTAAACACATGGTCAATTATTTTTCTATTTGGGAAAACCAGGATTTCACACGTCATTGTGAATTTTTGTAAAACTGAAGAAGAAGGTTGATTTTAATTCTTAATTTCTGATCCGCTACAACTGGAAGAAATTTAAAAGATGTGTGAAACTTTAATTAGCAAAGAAAAAAATGAAAATTCTTTTAAAAATTCATTATTCATCGAATTTTGTTCTTCAGAGTATGATTATTCTAAAATTATTTTATTTGTAAAATCAATACAAACTTTATCTGCATTAAAAATAGCGTAGTTTTAATGCATTTTTGATTTTACTATTTTAAAAATGGTCTCTTTATTAAAAAAAAAATTATGTTTTATTTCCCAATGAGTCCTGCATTTAACTAATAAATAAAAAAAATGCTATAGATCGTGTATTTCTAGATGTTTTATGCAGTTAATTGGAATGGGGAGTTAACAAATGCGAAAAAAATATTTTTAGCAAGATTTTCTAGAAATAATTCCATAAATAATTTAATTTATTATTCGTTTCGTCTCGTCTCGCGGCTCCCATCTGACTCTCTGACTGACTGACGCTGATGAAGTCCTTTTATTGTAATCTAGATTTTTCGCACTTACTCGCGAAGTCCTTCTTGGTCTTTCAAGTTACTCCCATTGGCCAAAAATCGTTTTAACACCTACTTGCGAAATCTGGTTTCGTTAAACACATGGTCAATCCTTTTTCTATTTGGGAAAAACAGGATTTCACACGTCATTGAGAATTTTTGTAAAAGTGAAGAAGAAGAAAAAAAAAAACCCGAGACGAAGAAGTAACACTCAGTCAATAAGTTAAGTGCCATACGTGATACACGCTTTGGGTGATCATGTCTCGAAAGTGACATGACTGACTGGGCAGAAGATTATCCCGCAGTAGGTTGCCATTGCTTTTTGCGGTAAACTGATTGCCAGCCAAGGCTATAGAACCCAATCTGCCCTATTATTTGACTCATAGCTGAAGGGGAAGAGATGTATTATATTATTAAGTAGTAATTAGTGGTGGATCAGTTTATTACTTGATAACAATAGAAAACCGAGCCCCCACTTTATGCCCAGTAGAAGTTTTAATTATATTTCCAACTATTATATTAAGTCAGTCAGTTAAATGCCGTACGTGATACACGCTTTGGGCGATCATCTCACGAAATAGACATGACTGACTGGGCAGAAGATTATCCCGCAGTATGTTGCCATTGCTTTCTGCGGTAGATTGGTTGCCAGCCAAGGCTATAGAACCCAACCTGTCCTGTTAATTAACCCATAATTAGAGAGAAGAGACGAATTAATACCTTTCCTAAGGGTATTTGTGCTTAAGTGAATGCCATGAATTTACCTGGAATTCGAACTCGGCTTCCCAATTTGTTGTTCCGAGTTCGATATCCACTGCACCACAACACACATTCGCGCACCACGATGCACATTCTTCATGCATACAAAGCGAATTTCATTATAACTTACATTTTTATTTTCCAAAAGACAGTTGGTGCTCATTGGGGTCTGAAATTCATTGTCTGTTTTTTGTTTCTACCAGGACAGCTCATTTTTTCACTCGAACGGTGAATATCTATACCCCGCCTACTTCACCATTTATACCGAAGCTGTATCTTTAAAACGTTTGATTTTTTCAGTACTTTTCATGTATATTATTCTAGTTTCGTTTCGTAGGGGGTGATGTGTTCCTTCTTCCTAATACACATGATCATCTATACTTACTTCCTAAATATCTCCATAAATCATAAGAGTCGATGTTCCTCAAGTCATATTTGGAAAGGACGGTTGATAGCAGAACCGATATTAAATGAGAAGAAACTGCGTCTAGAATTAGCTTATCATCTCTTTTATTCGACAGTGTGTCATTTATAAGACATTTGATATTTTTATTGGAAAAATATGCAAAGAGAGTTTCGGATTCGTCATGAGCTTTCGCTTGAACAACGAACACATAAACCTTTTAACTTTAAGTTTCACACTTTTACTTTTGTATCGCATTGTTACGGGCGGTGAAAAAGGGTTTCGTCAGTGAACAGTAAACGAAAAACATAAATGCGAAACCAAAGATAACATCAGCACCACATTCATAGAATCTTTGCTTTGCGTCTTGTGAAATATGAATGTTGTCATTCATTACGAGTTACCGGAATATGGAAGGACAGTCACAGCAAACATTATGAGCCTGCAACTTGATCGGGTAAAAAAAAAAAAAAAAAAGCATTACGTCGAGAGTATTTTTACTTTGATAATCGAAAGAGGTATCATTCTCTAGCACAATATTGCATGGGTACACTTTACAAAATATATCTAGTCATGGGCATGACGATAAATTACATCCGGCAGCAAAGCCTCTGCTCTGGAGACTGGAGTTTTAGAGAAGCAGAGAACCACCTCTTAATTGCTGTTATTCCCAGACCCACCCAAACCTATTAGGCAAATAGAATTTTATAGACTAATAGAATTACCAACAATAAAATTTATAGCAAAAAAACAACAAATGCATTTTATCTGCAGCTGAAATCATAAAACTATGTTCAAGATATTTGGATTTTGGCATTAAATAGTGGTTGATATACTGCTAAACATAATCAACCAAGCAACATGAAAGAACACTTTCAAGACATTAATCCATATAATAGCCTAACATTTCTTAAAGAAATCAAATAATATTCTAAAATAAAACTTCAACAAAATGACAACATAAAACACGCATACATTACCTCTAGTAATCATGATCCCACAACCATGTATATGCACAGAAGATGAGTATCATCTACCATGTGCTCACTTGTGAAAGCAGAATAACATGTCATGTTTTTATTACAAGGCAATGACAACATAAAACACGCATATAACTGACTCTAGTAATGATGTCCCCACAAACATGTATTTGCACAAAAGCTGAGTATCATCTACCATGTGCTCACTTGTGAAAGCAGAAAAACATGTGTCATGTTTTTATTACAAGACAATGAAAAATAAAACACGCATATTATTGCCTCTAGTAATCATGTCCTCACTACCGTGTATCAGCACAAAAACTGAGTATCATCTACCATGTGCTCACTTGTGAAAGCAGAAAAACATGTGTCATGTTTTTATTACAAGAAAATGACAACATAAAACATGCATATCATTGCTTCTAGAAATCATGTCACCACAAACATGTATCTGGACAAAAGCTGAGTATCATTTACCATGTGCTCACTTGTGAAAGCAGAATAACATGTGTCATGTTTTTATTACACGACAATGGCAGCATAAAACATGCATATCATTGCCTCTAGTAATCATGTCCCCACAACCATGTATCTGCAGAAATGCTGGGTATCATTTACCATGTGCTCACTTGTGAAAGCAGAATAACATGTCATGTTTTTATTACAAGACAATGACAGCATAAAACACGCATATCATTACCTCTAGTAATCATGTCCCCACAACCATGGATCTGCGCAAAAGCTGAGTATCATCTACCATGTGTTCACTTGTGAAAGCAGAACAACTTATATCACATTTTTAAGTAGAAATTTCCCAAGAAAATTATATTTAATCATTAAATGACCCATAAGTATTTAATGTGTCGTTAAACAATTAATTAATCCATAGAAAATAAACTCAAGAAAAAAAAAGTGATTCTTCTGCATTCCTCTATACTCACATCGAAGTTGGGGGTCTACAGAGTTTTTTTTTAATCGCTTCCCGCCAAGCAAAGCAGTTCTGCGATTGGTGCAAGGGGTGGTGGGTGTTGCTACATAAGAGGAGAGCGAAGAGAAATAGGAACAAGTTACAGAGGGTTTCGGAGAATGGATAAGAGAATGATGTAAATACTGGTGTGAGGAGAGTTACGTGTGAATAGGACGAAAAGGAAAAAGAAAAACAGTGAGAGGGTAAGAAAAAGAGGAGAATCAAGGGGTTAAAAGATGGCAGTTGACATTGCATTTAAACTCTTGGAGATTGTAGCTATCAGGGAAGGAAGTTCCACGGGCGGGCAATGCGAGAAAAGAAGCTGGTAGAGTAGACTTGAAGGCTACATTTTAATGTTATTTCGATTATTAAAACATTCCATAAGTGACATAGCATTCAGATTCAAAGAATTTGAAAAAAAAAACAAAACAAAAAAACCCCCAGTCGTTCAAATATTTTGTCGGGGGAAACAACCCAGGTTTCTTTAAGCGGAAAATCGAACATTTGCTTTTTCTGCGAGGAAAATGAAGATGACTAAATTTATGATAAAAATAATTAAATAAATTATGCTTTCTTACACATATTTTCTCGTCAAACGTACGAAAATGTAAACAAGAAAAAACAAAAAACAACAAAAAAAAAAAACAACAACAACAATAAAAAAGAACAAAAACAGACGTTTCTATTTTGGAGTTTATTGCAGCGTCACCATGCTTAACTGCTTACATTGAGGTCAGAGGTTAGAATCAGGATAAAGTTCATATGACAAAGTCACAAAACTGACAAAGTTAATACGGCTGATTTTACAACATATCAGCTAGTCGACGTGGTTAGCAAGTTTGTCTCACCATATCGTCCTGAGCATGACGATAAACAACATTCGGCAGCAAGGTCTTTAATCGAAAAGTTGGAAGATTTGAAGAGCTTGGAACAGCGTCTTAACTGCTGTTTTTCCCAGGTTTTCTGAGCCGAGGTGGTAGCACCTGTTTAGTGTCCCTACTATGGGCAAAAGAAGCCCCAAACAAACAGTACATTTTATAATAAAATTCCAACAATACATTTTTCATAGCAAAATGACAAGGAAACACAAAAATATAAAAATGTATTTTATGAACGACAAAATGTTTATCTGAAAATCATATCTTAGCCCGGAAAAATATTTAGATTTTTCCATTAAAATATAGATAGAATTTGATGTACTTCCAAACAAAATCATCCATATTGATTCAATAGAACAACTCCGAGAAGCAAGTTTGATTTTCACTGGGTACCCCATCTTGTGCCACATCTTAGCTACGCTTAGAAACTCACAGTATCCACACTTTTTGGTTTATTTGATGTCGAATAGTCACGTGAGGACCGAACTCAATACTCAGGATTAATGGTCAACCAGAATAGCATTGCCCACCATTGTCGAGGTGTGCTCCATAAAAGTGACATTGACTTTTTTTAATAAGAGGATAATCAATCTGAGACTAAGACAGTTAAGTGCCATACGTGTTACATGCTTGGGCGATCATGTCTCGAAATTGACGTGATTGAAAGAGCAGAAGATTTTCCCACAGTAGGTTGCCATTACAATCTGCGGTAGACTGGTCGACAACCAAGGCTATAAAACTCATTCTGTCCTGCTATTTAACCCATAGCTGGAGGGAGAAGAAATGGATTAATACTTTCCCAATGAAATAACGCACATCCACAAATCTCAGACTAGTCTGGCCTTAAGGCGAATAATTAAAAAATAAAAACAAACAATTTTATTAATCATGATTACGGTAAGTGCCAATATATTCATTAACTATATATATATATATATATGCACGAGTTAGAGAATGATTCTTTCAGTCTGGATCGAACTCACTATCATGGTATGACCTTTGATCTACGGTAAAAGTTTTAGAAAACTTGGAAAAAAAACCCACTTTTTTTAAAAGTCAACATCTTTTGCTGATGTGAAAAGGCGTAAATGTTCTCTGTTTTTTTTTTATTTTTGTTCTCGTTCCTTCGAGAAAAGCAAAATTGGTGATTCCAGTGACGGCTGATTAAGTTTCTTGCAGCTAATGTGGGCGTCTTGGAGACGTCGCGTCAAATTTACCCGTATGGGTAATTGAGCGGGGGACATGGCGGCAGGCACTCCTGGGGGACAAACGGAGGAGGAGGGGGGATAGCAAATATTGAAATTGAAGGTGAAGCAAGATTTCCATCCCCCCCAGTTATGCATCCGTACGCTGCATTTGGTACGCACCCACACAGACCCGACCGACGCCCGAAAAAAAAAAAAAAAAAAAAAAAAAAAAGAACATACATCGGACAATAGAAAAAACAGAGGCGTGGTTATCCAGCGGTTGAAAAAAGGAGTGCGTAGATTTTGCAAGTATGTATGTGTAGTTTTCACAGAAGAACTGAGCCAGAGGTGACAATCAAAAGCGAGACTCTGTGTGTGTGTGTGTGTGTGAGAGAGAGAGAGAGAGAGAGAGAGAGAGAGAGAGAGAGCGAGAGAGAAAGATTGTGTGAAAGAGAGAGAATGGGAGTGTGAGAAAAAAAAAAGAAAACGGTGAGAGTGAAAAGAAGAGCGAGAGAGAGAATGAGAGAGAAGAGTGAGAGAAAAGGCGCGGGGAAAAGATAGAATGAGCGAAAAGCTGATGACCGGACGTGATCTGAGGGTCAGCGCGCAGGGCACCTGATCAGCTCCCTCCCATATGTCTCGGTTGCGTTCCGATGTCTGGGTATCTGTAAAGGATATTTCCAGTCGACTCACTGGCTTCTTCATCCCATTTCCCAGCTGCTTACGTCTTTTTTCCCAACTGGGATAGTAGTGGGTAGTTCTTGTGAGGTGACCATCTCACTTCAAATTTTTCTCCTTGAAGATGGTTATGAAGTGTTCAAATAAGCTTGTCTGATAGTTCCTTAGCATCTCATTTCAAATGTTTGAACTTTTTGTTGCAGTTCTGCTGTTAAAATTTAACATTCGCAGACGTATACTAAAATTGAAAGGGTAAATACACGCAAATTTTAGATCAATGATCTACGTATTCATGATTTTAGATCAATGATCTTTACGTATTCATATTCCTTTTAAGCAGCATTGTTGAATTATTTGGTTATTTGTCGATTGTTGTCGATCCCCTAGCTGTCAGTGAAGTTGTGAACAAATTTTCCGCGCTCATCAACCTGACGAGGGCGTAGAGCGTCGAAAATTCGTTCACAACTTCACTGGCAGCTAGGGGCTCGACAACAATAGACAAATAACCAAATTTTTCTTTATATTTCTTAGTTTTACGATAGCTTTAAGTATTTGTGCTGATTTTGAAATTACTTCCATTCTAGAGCCCTCTTCAATAATAATCAAGTAAAGATATTTGAATTAACTCGCCACTTGCTGAAAAAAATGTTCAGTTGTTTGTGCCGACCTAAAAAGTGCCTAACTTTACTTGCGGCTCTATCTTTTCAAGGTCCACCCAAAGCTGAAGCAATGCTGCTGTATGGGGGATGGCGCTATCTATTCTCACTTTCCAGCATTAACAGATTACTTCAAAATTGTCCCCGTGGCATTGTAGATAATGGATTTTGACTCAATAACCGCTTTTCTATACTCGAAACGTCACCAGCCTTTTGCTACTCCGTCGCTGTTTTCATGGTTAATATTCTGACGAGATTCATCCATTAGTATAGCTTCTTTCCAAGAGCTGTTACTTTCAGGAATAGATTACAATCTGACCTTTTTTAGTCTAAGGTCAACCATTATGTATCCTACATATCCCAATAATTTACATTTTTTACCACCTCCTCTATTCAAGAAATTAAGATTTAAAATCAGTATTTGACATTTTGACTTTTGTCTGGGTTCAAACATCGATCGCTGACACCCCCTGAAAATGACCCGATTGACATTTCATCTTTTCAAACACTGTTCCCACGGTTATCACTCAGATTAAAAATGCAATAATAAAGATTTTGCTCATATAGCCTTGGCCCGCAACCAGTCTACCGCAGAAAGCAATGGCAACCTACTTCGGGATAATCTTCTGCCCAGTCAATCATGTCTTTTTCGAGACATGATCACCCAAGCGTCTATCACGTATGGCACTTAACTGGCTGACTGGTTTTATTATGTGGAAGTCAACTTAACATTTTTAATTAAATCTAATTTAATCTTCTTTCGATGAATGTTTTTATTCATAGAAGTAAAAAAAAAGAAGATACTTTAATACCTTTTTTTTTCAGTTGGAGTAGATAGACTAAACTATCGCCCGGTTCACACTCCACCCACGTCTATTGATAAGGTGAAGAGGCTCATCCCTTGTTCCCTGTTTAGGATGTGGTTTCCGGCTTTCTCTTTTCCAATATTTTCACTTTTCTTTTTCATTTTCTTTTTTTTTTCAATTGGAGTAGATAGACTAAACTATCGCCCAGTTCACACTCCACCCACGTCTATTGTACAGGTGTAGAGGCTCATCCCTTGTTCCCTGTTTAGGATGTGGTTTCCGGCTTTCTCTTTTTCAATTTTTTTTCACTTTTCTTTTTCCTTTTTTTTTTCAATTGGAGTAGATAGACTAAACTATCGTCCGGTTCACACTCCACCCACGTCTATTGTACAGGTGTAGAGGCTCATCCCTTGTTCCCTGTTTAGGATGTGGTTTCCGGCTTTCTCAATACAAAATAATTCTCTTTATTCAAAATTATTTAAAAAATAAAATATATTTTACTGAAATCTTACTTAACGAAAATTACATTTTAATAGATTGTGTGTTTTTCCAACATGTTCAGTGATATATGGAAAGCCTGATGTTTGGGAAAATTATTTAAGGGAGACAGAACAGAAATAAATTCTTCTTCTTTTATGTGCCCTGTTCTTTCAGGACGTAGGCGATCATGGCTCTCCACATCTCCCTATCCCTGGTGGCTCTTAGCACGCTTTCTTCTGTTACACCACACAACCCTCGTTCTGTCATCCACCTGATCAGGTCCTTCAAATATGTTATCCGCTGCTTTCCCCTGTCTCTTTTTTCCTTTATCTGGCCTGTTAGTATCAGATTCTCCAAGCCCTCCTTCCTCATTGCATGTCCCAAGAACTTTAGCTGTCTCTTCCTGATGCTCAGTATTAATTTTCTTTTCGTTTCCATCCTTTCTAAAACCTCATCATTGCTCACATGCTCGGTCCATGATATTCGCAGCATCCTTCAGCAGGACCACATTTCAATTGCTTCAAGTTTTTCCTTCATCTTCGAAGATATTGTCCAACATTCACTGCCATATCAACGGGAAAAGAAAGACTTTGCTATTAAATATAAAACATCAATGATAGAAAATTATAGTGTCTTTTGCAGATTATACTCCTACTGAATTTATCAGGTGTAGATTAATGTGAAGTGAGCGGCCATGATCAAAATAAGTAACAAAACTGTGCAACAAACAGAATGACAAAGTGCGTAATAACAAGAAAAAGAAAAGAACAAGGTAAAAAATAATATAAAGCAAGCAAACAATATTTGCAAGGCAAATTAATAATAATAATAATAATAATAATAATAATAATAAGGAAAATTAACAGAAATAAGGCGAAATGTTCACAAACTAAGAATTGAGATTGACACACAAAAGCAAGTTCAGATACGTGAACGATGCATTTTGACTTCAAGACAAGAGAGACCGGGATTGAGCCAGATAAAACCAAGAACCAACCGATTCTATTGACAAAGAAAAAATATGTCTGTGTGTGTGTGGTGGCGGTGCAGAGAGGCTAACAGATGTAAAAATATTATTTTTACATAGATTTTCTGAAAAAGAAACATTTGAAAAGTAATTTAACTAATTTTCCCAGTAATATCTGAAAATTTCATTAAAATCTGATTATTAGTTTTTTGCAGGAATTTTCAAATCAAAGTTTGGCTTCTTGAAAAAAAAAAACAAAAAAAAAAACAAAAAACAAACAAACAAAAGACGCTCAAATTTCTCGCAAAAATTTCAAGTCGGGTGTTGACGCTAAAATAAATATTTTTCAGTAAAATTTTCAAGGTTCTCAAGCAGATAAAAAATCCTATGATTTTTCCCTTATGAAAATAACGGAAGGATTAATAGTCAACCAAACAGTAACTTTTGAAACGAGCATTTGAACCATTTCTCTATTTATTAGTGAGCTTAGACACTGTGGATTAACGAAGAGTTTAGCGAGATTAACTCGCTGATATTGTCTAAGTTTACAATTTGCTTCATCAGATGTATAAGAGACGTCTACGAATTCCCAGAGTCAGTTTATTGCCATTTTGCAAAATTCGGAATAAAATGCACGATTATAAACCTGAAATCTTTGCGGATAACTAATATTAAAAAAAAAAATAATGATTTCTTATGAAAAGCCGCATATTACTCATTTTGAAGTTATAAATGGGAAGAAAAAATTTTCAATCAAAACAAAAGCAAAAAGACCCGCATGCAAATCATTGGTAGCAATTTTCTAAGTAACCGTCATTTTGTGCAGGCTTTCAAATGTTTTTATCACACTAGGGGGTTGAATGCTGGGTGTGATTCTCTGCCATCTAGTTTAGCCTCCATTTTGGGGATGGGGGTCTATAGAGATGGTTTTGTGAAAAGCGTTCTTTCCGTTCATCGAAATCCCGTAATAGACAAGATGGCGTCTGACAAGATAATCAACCGTTATGTGTTCGGCCATCTTTGCTTTCGGCGATTCTGCTAAATAACAATGAATCGTTTTCTTTCCACCAAAGACAATAAAAATTATTTGATTTCTCGAGCGCAATTTCTTGATATAAAAGAGAACGTGGCCTAAAAAATGAGTGACTCTATAGCTTTTTAATTAAGTTTTATAAGAAGAAAATTAGCCACTCTTTAGTAACACGAGTTGTCAATCTCAGTGACGCGACTACGGATATAAGTCGGATTTCTTTCAACTCAGTAACAATTGGACAAGTGAATAAATATGGGGACTTCTCTCTTCCCATTGTCTCTCACTTTCCCTTCTTATTTCTCTCTCCCTCCCTCTTATCTCTTCTCTATTCCCATTATCTCTCACTTTCCCTCCTTATCTCTCTCTCCCTCCCTCTTATCTATTCTCTCTTCCCATTATCTCTCACTTTCCCTCCTTATCTCTCTCTCTGTCCTTCCCTCTTATCTATTCTCTCTTCCCATTGTCTCTCTCTTTCCCTCCCTCTTATCTATTCTCTCTTCCCATTGTCTCTCACTTTCCCTTCTTATCTCTCTCTCTCCCTCCCTCTTATCTCTTCTCTCTTCCCATTGTCTCTCACTTTGTTTAATCTAGAGCAGTAAAAACCCAGAGTGTGGATCCTAGACGCTATATTCTTGATACTTGATATAATGCAAAAATACCATAATGATAAAATTGGTCAATAATTATAAGTATTTATACTGGGACTCATGCATGCAATTATAAATAATCCATAATGATATTTTAAATTTTGAAATAATTTATTTTTGGCATATGAATTTTTTGAAACTGTTTCCAAATCTTTGTCTTTCAATCATTCTTCCTCACCTGCTATCCTCTTCTGCTGCACCTATAAAAAGCGCCAAACTGTTTGGGAACCAATGCTCTATTGAATAAATGTTAAAACAAATATTTGAAAGAGGTAACAATAAATTGACGACATTAATTTATGTGATAAAAAAGTACATTTTAATATTAAAAAAGAAGAGAGAAAGGATGAAAAAGAAATATAATGCAGATTCAAAATCAGAACATTATCATTGATAACTCTCTCCTCTAATTTGCGGACCCTATTTACGACATTCTTAATACTTGATATAACGTAAAAAAATCAAAATGATAAAATCAGTCAATAACTATTTATACTGAGACTCGTGAATGCAGTTACAAGTAATTCATAAAACATTTTAAATTTGAAAATCATTTATTTTTGGCATATGAATTTTTTGAAACGATTTCTAAATTTTTTATTGTCTTTCAATCATTCTGCCTCACCAATCTGTTGGAGTTTTTTGGGTACCCTTGTATACTGGTGAGACAGCCATGGGCTGATTCATTTTATAGTTCACCGATAAATGCGACATGTATAAAAGGCGACCATATTTTCCCGAGTATTGACAATATAGTCCAATTCAGTAGAGTATCTGACTCGTGAGTGTTAATCTTTGACGTTGTTTCATTGAACAGATTACGTACTGCGCTGTATTCTATATTCATAAACTATGGTGGACATGGTCAATGCTATCCTCTTCTGCTGCATCTTTGACGCATGCTGCATCGTTTGAGGGTTTGTTTAATCTAGAGCAGTAAAAACCTAGACTGTGGATCCTAGACGCTATATTCTTGATACTTGATATAATGCAAAACCCTTTTACAGTTAAATCAACCAAATGCAGGCAACAATCTACTCCAACAGCTTCTTTTCTCATACTTCCCACCTGTGGAACTCCATTCTATATACTTGCTTTCCTGACGGCTACAACTACCAGGAATTTAAATGCAATGTCAATTCCCATCTTTTATCCACTTGACTCCAGTCCTTTCGACATCACCACGTGTATCTTGCTCTTTTCCTTTCTCTCTACCTTCGCAACTGTCTTCATTCCTGTGTTCACATCCTTCTCTTATCCTTTGTCTTACGATTCCTCTAACTGGTTTGTCTTTCTCGTTACTCTCCTCTTACTTTTACACTCATATGTAGGCCCCTGCGCATCAGTGGCGGTACCGCCTTGCTAGGGGCGAAACGATTATAAAAAAAAAATATCACAATAATAAAATTGACCATTAATTATGACTATTTATACAGGGACTCATGCATGCAATTACAAGTAATCCATAATAATATTTTAAATTTTGATATCATGTTTATTTTTGGCATAAGAATTTTTGGAAACTGTTTCTAAGTTTTTGATTGCTTTTCACACATTCTGCCTCACCGGTTATCCACTTCCACAGCACAGAAAAGGCGCACCGCACTTATTTGGCATCACTGGCATGGACTTCCTCTGTTGTAGCCTCGGACCATTTCTTAATTCTTCATTATCTGTTCTACTCGTTCGTTCGTTGCTTCTATTATATTCACCCTTAAATTCTAAAAATATTGGATGATGTGCAGGTGGTGTAATGGATGGCTCTCGGAATGAGAAATCGATAAAGAGGGATTCAAATGACAATAAAGTTCGTTACATTCACTTACAGGCAAATATTTTTAGGAAAGGTATGAATCCATCTCTTCGCCTCCCAGCTATGGGTAAAACTGTAAAACTTGTATCAAGAAAAATCATTGTTATCTCCGAAATAATTTTTAATGAAATATTCACTCGCAACCCCCTCCCAAAAAATAAAGAACTATTTTTACAATCCAAAATATGTTCCGGGTTAATCCACAAATAGTTGATTAGTCAGTTAAGTGCCATACGTGATACACGCTTGGGCGACCATGTCTCGAAAGAGACATGACTGACAAGGCATAAGGTTATCCCGCAGTAGGTTGCCATTACTTTTTGCGGTAGACTGGTTGCCAGCAAAGGCTTTAGAACCCAACCTGTCCTGTTATTTAACCCATAACTGGAGGGAAGAGACGGATTAATACCTTTCCCAAGGATATTTGCGCGTAAGTGAATGTAGGGAATTCAACTGATATTCGAACTCGGCTCCCCGATTTTGCGTTCCGAGCTGATATCCACTGCACCACAACGTAAGCCGTCAAAAAACAACAACAAAGCAGCAAGCCAAAAATTCTTAATAAAAAGTTTAAATTTAAAAAGTACTTTATTAAATAAATAGCGAAAGTTGGATTAAAAATTGATTGACCTTTATTGATTGATTTAAAAAAATTATAAAATTCATTTTCTTTAAAAAAAGTTTTCTCATTATGTGAATAGTTGTATATATATATATATATATATATATATATATATAGATATATATATATATATATAGATATATATATATATAGAGAGAGAGAGAGAGGGAGAGAGAGAGATTGACAGAACTTGTCCGTAAATGAATTGTAATTTTTAGGTTATCAAGCAATCTTGTCTTCCCACCTTCGTCCTCAGTTTCAAATTGACAAGATGAAACTCTTGATTGAAATTGAATCAGATCTCCTCGTCGGGGTGTGTCATTTGGTAAATTAAGGTTTCCATTTCAGATTTTTACCCCAAAAAAGCCCCTCTAAATGAAGTCCGATGCGAGTATGTGTCCGCTTGTATACTTCGTTCTGGGAATTACTGTTTGACCTGAGGAGACACTTTAATGGAACGAAGACTCACAAAATCTGAACTTTGTCCGTTGCCAAAGGCTTTCTTGAGAAAAATCTTATGTTTATAAAAGGTAACTTCTGCTTAGACAGCAGTGAGACTTTGCACTGAAGCAGAAACTAAATAAAAAGACGTTAGGAAAAAAAAAAAAAAAAAGCAAGAAAGAAGAAAGGGTCGAAAAGGGCAAACTGGGTGTGGAAGAAATCCTGCTTCACTTGTTTCGTTCAACAAAATTGCTATCTCCAGAGAGTCAGAAAGATAATTGTAGCGTAAGACTTTTGAGATATGTACCTTGTGCTGGAGATGGACACAGTAGTGTGAAATTTTTCAGAAAGCAGAGTCGCTTGTTGACTTGAAATCAATCCCATGTGTCGCTAACATATGCCATCGTCGGCTTGAAGCGGGAATTAAGTACACGGCGAGATGCCAACATGGAAGAAGGGAGAGTAAGGCGAAGTCGCATACCAACCAGAACACAGCCGACAGTTTTGTCAAGGGAGATAATTCTGAATATTAGCTCCATAATAATTGAACGTCTTTTCACAAAACTCTTTGCTTATCAATTTTTTCTGCTATTCTTTATTACGAGCGAAACCTCTCACCGAAATGTCTCGCTCTATTAAATTCTGGCCTTTCACATCATATTTGTCTCTACGAGACGATGCAAGATGAAAATAAAATATATGCCAGCACCAACGTTAAACGATATATAGGAACGTCGACTATATATATATATATATATATATATATATATATATATATATATATATAGTATGTATATACAGTGTAATAAAACTAGGAGAAGATTTGGTAAACAATCCCAATGGATCCTAGTAATATTAGGTTAAATATTAAAACTTATGCAACAGGGAGTTCGATGCAAATTTAATTTACAGAACAGATATTTATTTATTTCATATGTAAATTCAATATTTTACATTTAATGAATAGCCATTTCTGTAGGCTCTCAAAACACGCTTTATCAACCACAGCCGGACGTATAATGAAGAAATTCTAGTGTATTCGAAGTATACATTGTATCGGAACGAGAGATCGGGATGCCGAATTCAAATTCCAGTTGAATTCCTTGCATTCACTTACGTGCAAATACTCTTAGGAAAGGCATTAATCCGTCTCTTCCCTCCAGTTACAGGATAAATAGCAGGACAGATTGGATTTTGGTTGGAAAAAAGTAATGGCAACCTACTGCGGGAAAATCTTCTGCCCTGTCAGTCATATCTCTTTCGAGATATGATCGCCCAAGCGTGTATCACGTATGGCATTTAAATGACTGAAAGAATATAAAAATTGTTCATAATGTGAATCGTTCAAACGCGTTTTCAGTCATTTCTATAGCCATTTTCAAAGGTGTTTATGTCTCTGCTGTTACTATTTTCCCTCATGTTTTGACTGTTACGTAGTAATTAATTTTGTTTTGATTCTTTTTAAAAAGGCGCCTTCATTTCAAACGCATATATAGTCATCCGCAGACAGATCTATTTCGCTGCATCACAGCTCATCAGTACGGTTAGACTCCGATTGCTTTTAGCCCAGGATTGAAACCCGACCGAATTGGCGTCAGTCGGCGATACTACCTCTGTGCTATGGGTGCTCAGTAGAAGAAGGCAGACTTTTTAACGTCTATATTATCATTATACACGCCCAACAGCCAGAGTGGTCTAATTCATTACTGAATGAACGATGCGTACATGCCAGAGTAGTTACTTTTTTCAAAGTCTACCATTCTTATATATATATATATTATACTTTAGAACAAAGTACAGACGACAAGCTACTACAAAATTGTACATTTTGTTTCAACATTGAAAGAACAATTTCTCATCAGGTAATTAATAATGATAGTAATATTACCATAACATCCAACTTATTTTCATTATAATACTCTGTTAAATTCTAACATTGGGTTCTCGTCGGATTTAATCTCCTCTGGAATTAACCTTACCAGGTACCAAGGATACTACTTTATATATATATATATATATATATATATATATATATATTACTGTATATTTGGGCAGTAACTTTTTTCAAACATCTTTTATTATATACGCCCAGCATCTTTACGTTTTTTTCCTTTTCTAGAAATAAGGGAGTACAAAAATTGTCCATAATTATTATTGTTCCAAGCACTTTCGGCCACTTCTATAGCTATTTTCAAGGGTGTTTTTCCTAGTGTAGTTAATTTTTCTGATGTTTTGACTATTAATATCAACCTTAGATTATTTAACAGTAGAAATATAAATTACGATGTAATAGTCAAATCTTTGTTTTATGCACTTCAATATATTGCAATTTGTTAATATACCTATACCTACATTAACACACACGCACACACACACACACACACACACACACACACACACACACACACATATATATATATATTTAGTTACGTGAATTAATAAATATACATATGTGTGCACACGTGCATAGAATTATTCAGGTGTTGATAAAACATTGCATAACATGAACAGAGAACATGAAACATGAACAGAGCTTATATATATATATATATATATATATATATATATATAAATTATGTTTTAGAACATGTACATAATTTCTTCTATATATGTCCTCTTCCCTACAATCATATGGTTGTTTCAGTGTTTGGATTTAAACACCTCTTTGGGGGAAATAAAGGTTTGGAATCATTCTCTGTTTAGATTTGGTTGTTGTCGTGGGGGTTGGTTGGGGTTAGTGGTAATTAAGTGAATGTCTCGTTTTGACCGTTAGACTTTTGAGGAATTTGGTGTGTAAGTGTGAAATTGTTAATGGTATTATCTGTTGGAATGTGTGTTTTATCTTTTTATCGGTTGGGTATATCTTTTGGTTAGGATTTCTAAGAGGGCACTGTTGAGTGGTCATTTTTATGGTTGGCTATCGTTTAATTGGTTGATGTCTGCTGTTAGTGGACCTAATTCATGTATTTACTTTGATCCTGTGTCTAGGTTTTCACTTTGGGGTTTCTTAGATAGACGTGATAGGGTCGGGTGTTTTTTCTTTCCAATTTAGATTTTTCGGTATGGAATATTTTTTTAATATTTTATAGGGTTTTTTTAACAAATATATATATATATATATATATATATATATATATATATATATATTTCTTCATTGGAGCCTAATCTCTTTACCTGGAGCACTCTTTTGAGGTCTGCAAACAGCCAGTAGTCGCTGGGGGCCAACATTTGGAGAATAGGGTGGATGCGAATGTCCAGTTCATGTAGTTATGCCATCGTTGCGATCAACTTGTGACACGGTGTGTTCTCTTAGCGAAAGTTTACTTTTTCTTCTTCATTTGTGGCCGTTTTGTGAAGATTTCTTCCTTCAGTCGCACCAATAATGCTATTTAATATTCGCTATTGATGTTTCTTCTTTTCTCAAGGTAATCGATAAACAACATACTTTGCGCATCCCAAAATACAGGGGCCAAAACCTTACCTGCTGATGTTTGCGTCTTTGGTGGCTGTGGACAGCTTTCACCTACTGCTGTCCACTCAACTGACTGCCGATTTGACATCGGAATAAAGTGGCGGATCCATGTTTCATCCATTGTCACATATGCAAAAATCTAGGTCTTGTTGCGTTGAAACAGTTGCAAACAACGCTCTGAATCGTCGACGCGTTGTTGTGTTTGGTTGACTGTGAGTAAACGCGGCATCCACTTTGAACATTGCTTTCTCATTAACAAATGTTCATTCAAAATAAAGAATACACTGTCTTCTGATATGTTCAACTTCTCTGCTATCTCACGCAACTTCAATTTACAATCGGCCAAAACGAGTTTGTTGAATTTTTTTGGTGTTTTCCGGGACAACTGCCGATTTTGGGCGATCTGAGCATCCAGCATCATTTGTGTCTGTATGACCGCGTTTAATGTCAGCATACCACCTCTTAATTGTTGTTTTAGACAGAGCAGAGTCCGAATAACATTTATCAAGCCATTTTCTTGCTTGAACAGTATTTTTCCCATCAGAAAGCAATGCTTTATCAACAAACGAAATTCAAATTTTTCCATTATTTTGAAAATTTGCAATAGTAGCTTCACTTAAATAAATGTAATTTGTAAACTAATAACCTGATTGAGCTGAAATATTGTTATGTGCCATTTGAAGATTCATTCAGAAAGGCGAAACAAGTATTTGGACAGTAAAAAATGGGTTTAGAATCATATTTTTTTTCTTTTTTAATCATATCACCCCGAGCAAGGCGATAACGCCACTGAAGCGCAGAGGGCTACATAAGAGTAAAAAGATTGGAAAAGAGAAAACCGGAGACCGCATCCTAAACAGGAAACAAGGGATGAGCCTCTTCATCTGTTCAATAGACGTGGGTGGAGTGTGAACTCACGTATGCAAGAGAACCATAAGTTCTGAACTACACTGACAACAATTGAAATCTCGCTCTTCTCGCAAAGCCCCATTGCTAAACAAACAACATTTAAAATTCAGACTTGAATTTGCCAAAACTAATTTACAAAAGAATGATGACTATTTATAAGCTATTATATAGTCTGATGAAAGCAAGATTGAACATTATGGCCGCAACAATGCTACCCATGTTTGGAGAAAGGATGGAACAGCCTTCAGTCAAAAGAACACCACCCCCCTGTGAAGCATGGAGGTGGTAGCATTAGGGTTTGGGGATACTTTGCATATAATGTTACGGGACAACTGAAAATTATTGAGGGCACAATGAATGCAGCTAAATATATTCAGATTTTAGAAGATTGCTTGCAGTCATCAATTGAGAAATTAGAACTTGGACCAGATTGGGTTTTTCAACAGACAATGATGCGAAACATACGGTCAAAGCAACACGTGCATGGCTTCAAAACAATAACATCAACGTGTTGACATGGCCCAGCCAATCACCAAACATAAATCCAATAGAGAATCTTTAGAGAACCCTGAAGAATCAGATTCGTGAAAGGCGACTAAAGAACCTCAGTGAATTGAAAGTTTTTGCAGAAGAAGAATGGGCTAAAATTCCCACCAAATCATGCCAGGCGCTTGTAGAGATCTACAGGAAGAGACTGAGAGCTGTGGTTGCAAATGAAGGAGGACCAACTGAATATTAAACACATTTAAAGCATAATTTATATTTTGTCCAATTACTTTTCTCACTACCTGTTTTAATAATGTGTATATAAAATATATATACGTATATTTTTTGCTGTTTATTTGCATTTATAATTGTTTTACGAATATATTGTGAGCTTTAGACAATGTTTTTCTTTCAATATCTGATTCTAAATTCATTTTTTTTACTGTCCAAATACTTGTTTCACTTCACAGTAAATATTATAGAGATTTTTTCATTAGTGGCGCCATATATATGTCAGGCCCGGGACTTATTGAGTAATGTTTTATATATGTGATCCTTATACATGTATGTACCCCTCATATATATATATATATATACGAAAAAAATCGCAAGATCGCCAAGACCTACCGCGGTTTCGCACAACGGCTCGTCGGGGCTGACGGGCCGTTGTGCGAAACGGTAGGTCTTGGCGATCTTGCGATTTTTTTCGTGTGTTTTTGCTCTGCGTGACTGCCTTTTTGTTAACCCTTTTTGGTTAGTTTAGTATCGAGCACTTTTCTTTCCTTGTGGTTCGTTCCGTTGGAGGGTTTTTTTCTTTGCTGTGAAGAACTGTATGTATTGTCGGTCCTACGCAGTTTTCTTTTTTTCCCCTCTTTGTCCAAAGCTCTATAGCCGAGGACAATAACGGAGTTAGATTCTGCTGGTTATTCGTGGTCTTTAAAAATTACTGGTGTAACATTTTAAGATTAGAATACGTACAGAGTCGGTTTTATTATTATATATATATATATATATATATATATATATATATATATATATATATATATATATATATATATGTGTGTGTGTGTGTGTGCGTGCGCATGATTAAGTTAAAATAAAGAGCGATTACAAAACAAACACATGGGTACATTAATACACTTAAATCCCACACACACTCACATACGCAGGAACGCTTACGCATGCGCACACGCACACAGAGATGCAGAGATAGATAATAAAACCAAAAATGGTATTTACTTTATTCACTCAGGTTTCGATTCCTATGAAATTCATTTACTGTTTCCACATTCTCTTTTCTTCTTACTGTGTGAATAGATAATCGCCCTTCTCCTCTTCTCTTACAGTAACATTACACGATTCAATTTCACGGCATGCCCAACGATTTCCCTGATTTCTTCCCCTTTAGATCAAGATAACGCACCCCCCGCCAAAAAAAAGAAAATCAGTACAAATGGCAAAACGCAGACTAAATTCGGCAAAATGTTTTAAGACTAAAATATTCTTAAGTTTTGTCACCTAAAAGTTATTTTCTTTTCAGCTACATATTTAGGAATCAAATTATTACCGATATTTTCTTCCCCTCAGAGAGCATTATTTCTTTGCGAAACAACTTCATTGTTACTTATTATCAATAACGAATATTTAGAGCATCAACAAACAAGAAGTTGTGTAGAGCCGTGATCGCCCATGAGCTGAAAAAAAAAAAAACCGTAACCCATAGAAGAACAATAACAGACACCTTCTCTACTCTTGATTATTAATAGTTAATAAGTTCAGGTCAGTACAGGACTGCTACAATGACATTTAACAACATTATTAAGAGAATGGTAAAGCTTCCAGGTTTTTTCTATAAAATCCAGGTTTTACCGTGTATTCTTTAAGCTGCTACTGTGGTCAGGACCAGTGCATGCTACTCACCTTTCACTATAGGAGGGGTCCAAGCCTGATTGGGAACCCCGGGCAGTACTTTTGTGACCATCGCTGTCTGATCAAAATTTGCTTTTTTCTACCAACATTTATATACGTTACAAATTAAACTAAAAATAACTATTAAAAAAAACACATTTTCGACCATTTTGACGTCATTCTGGGGTCTTATTTTTGTTTTGTCCATATCTGTTTTTTTTTTCTCATGCTAAGTCTCGAAAAAAAAAAACTATATAAAATTCACTATTTTTTTATTCATAACTAGCAGTATAGCTCGGCGTTGCTCTGGTGTAATGAAAGCTTTAAAACTAATCCATAGTCCTGGAGTTCAGACTCTTTGAACGATGGCACGAAAGACTAAAAAGCAAGAGTCGTTTCCAGTCAAAGTGGAAATCAGAAAAAATAAGTAACTCATGACCTGACCGGAAGCCTAAAGAATATTTTTGTGAAGTTTGGTGAGAATCGAATGTGGATTTGTATAAAGGACACACACACACACACACACACACACACACGCACGCACGCACGCACGCACACACACACACACACACACACGCACATCTTGTTTTTTATATATATAGATATTGAATGTTAAAGTTATTTACCTTTTTAACAAGAAAAATCTCAAGTTGATATTAAAAATTGCCGTCAAAAATTGTTGATATATTTCACATGGAATGATCTATTATGACAGGTTTCTAATTTGTATTTAGACATATTTTATTTCTTTTCAAGTTTTCAAGTTGACTTATTCGCCTATATTGTATATAATCAGGTTACAATAATTTCTTTTATTTTATACGAATACTGCCTTATAGCAATTAATATGTAGAGGAATTGTTCTAGACTGGTTGTCTTGCTATTTAACACATGGATCCCTACACATTTCGATAGAAGGATCCATCATAACTCTTTACTTCGATCCATCCAGATACCTATTGGTGTATCGTTGCACATTTTCATAGATGAAATCATACAAATAGATGGATCCGTGAATATTTTTATAGATGGATCCATACACTTTTCTATAGATGAATCCAGACACATTTCCATAGATGGGTCCGCATATATTTCTATAGTTGGATCCATACATATTTTCATAGAGAGATCGATATATATTTCCAAATGTTGATCCATACATCTATCCATAAGTAGGTTCATACGGATTTGATTTGATTTGAGTTTTGTTTAACCGCATATCAACCTCTGTGGGTTATTTAAGGCCAAAAGGTGAGGTTTTAAGGGATTTTTAAAAAATGCTCAGTTATAGTGAAAAGGTTGATTTAATCAGATTTTAATGAAAGTTTTTGTTTTTATTTTTTATTTTAAAAAAACTGAAAATGTCTTCTAGTTTTGTATTCAAAATGTTTCGCTGAGAATAATTTTTCCTTCAAAAATGTATATTTTTCTATAAAAGTCTATTTTATGTATATATTTCTATAACAGTGTATTTTTATACTTTCATAGTGTTTTGACCCCTGTTTGGGAGTTAACTATTTGCCCATAGCCGGGACCCTAACAAGTGCTACCACGGGGCCAGGCGACGACACATCCAGACACATCCTCGGTCGGTTTGCTTTGGGGACCCGATGTGACAACGGCGACCGCCTCGTCAACTTTGCGGCCGCAAACCGCCTGGTGGTCAGCAACACACGTTTCGACCACCCGCGCAGACACCTGGCGACCTGGAACTCAAACGACGGTCACACGCAGAACCAGATAGACTATGTCCTAGTGCGGTCCCGTTGGGCCAACTGCGTGCTTGACTGTCGGGCGTATAGAGGAGCAGAAACCGGGAGTGCAAACGGCTCCGACCACGTTCTTGTCCGTGCAAAACTTCGTCTTCGCTTGAAGCGTCTTCCTCCGCGGCAGCCAGCCCGCCGGTTTGATGTATCAAAACTCAAATCGGTGGTTGCTGAGCCTTTTCGTGTTGAGCTGCGGAACCGTTTTGACGGCCTCGTCTTGGACGAGGAGGCACCTCCAGAAGCGGAATGGAGCGCGCTAAAGACAGAGGTTACAAACGCAGCTAAGGCCCATCTGGGCTACACCCGCCGTCGGCACCGCGATTGGATCTCCGCGGGGACGATTGATCTGGCCGAACGAGCACGGCGTGCGCGACTGACACAATCCACACACTACCGCGAGCTACGGCGCAGAACGGCACAAGCAGTCCGCAACGACCGCAACGCGTACTGGCGGAGAGTGGCGGAAGAAACGGAACAGGCCTCAGCCAATGGTGATACCAGAAAGCTGTACCGTCTTCTCAACCGGGTCAGCCGTCCATCACGGGGCGCGAGCGATACTCTCGTCGATGCAGCAGGCAATACGATCGCCGATATGTCAGCCCGGCTTGACAGGTGGCAAGAGCATTTTAGTGCTCTGCTTAACCATGATCCAGCACCAACCCCTGTCCATGCCAGCACATCTACAGCAACAACGTATGCCTGCAACACGGATCCACCGACGCCAGATGAAGTTCGCGTGGCTCTCTTTCAGCTGAAGAACAACAGGGCCCCCGGTGAAGATGGCCTTCCAGTTGAAATCTTCAAAAGCTGTTCCGAGGTGATGGTGCCATGGTTACACCGCCTCCTGATGAAGATCTGGAACACAGAGGTCGTCCCCGCTGACTGGAGAGAGGCAGTGCTTCTCCCCTTCTTCAAAAAAGGCGACAAACGAGTATGTAGCAACTACCGCGGAATCAGCCTGATCGATATTTCGGCCAAACTGTTCACAGTCCTGCTACTGAAGCGCTTCCAACTCGCTCGCGACCACCGTACCCGCCCAAGCCAGGCTGGTTTCCGTCCGGGTAGAGGGTGCTCTGACCAGATCTTTTGTCTACGCCGGATACTGGAGACGCGCTGGTCTTACCAACAACCGACGGTGCTCTGTTTTATCGATTTTGCAGCGGCCTTCGACTCGGTGGACCGCAGCGCTCTGTGGACTATCATGCGGGACGATGGCATTCCGCCAAAGCTGCTGCGTCTGATTCAGGCCTACTACCGGGAGACGAGGACACGTGTTCGTGCTTACGGTGCTGAGACCGGGGCGTTTGAGGTCCGCACTGGTGTGCGACAGGGATGCGCGCTCTCCCCGACGCTCTTCAACTACGCTATTGACTGGATTCTGATGAGCGCCCTTCAAGGCTTCACTGGGGTTCGGGTGGGCCGCGACTTGGCCGTGACCGACCTGGCGTACGCTGACGACATTGTCCTTCTTGGTGATAGCATCGAGGAGGTGCAGGCGGCCGTCAGCCGAGTGCATACCAGCGCGTGCGCGGTCGGCATGCGCATCAATGCTGCAAAGACGAAGGTGATGACGGCGCTGTTGCCTCCAGAGGCCCAACAACCCATCCTGCTCGACGGAACACCCCTGGAGATGGTGGACCACTTCATCTATCTGGGCTCGTCTTTTGTCCCGAACGGCCAGGGTGGCGATGAGATCGGGCGTCGCATCAACCTTGCGAGGGCCGCCTTCAACCGCCTCCAGAAGTGTCTCTGGTCAAGGCGGGAGATCGCCCTGCGTACAAAGAGCCGCGTCTACCAAGCTGTTGTGCGATCCATCTTGCTGTATGGCTGCGAGACGTGGCCGGTGCGCGTGGCGGACCTCAAGAGGGTGGAGGTCTTCGACAATGACTGTCTCCGGCGCATCCTGCGTTTCCGGCGGATTGATCGGGTGCGGACATCGACCCTTCGTCAAACATGCCGTCTTCAACCGATACCGGCTGCTCTCCGACTCCGTCGACTGCGTTGGTTCGGCCATGCTGCGCGCTGTCCTCCGGGTGAGCTGATTCGCGACTGCCTCTTCCCGAGGCCCCTACCGGGCTGGCGCAAGCGTGCGGGGGGTCAGCTGAAGACGTGGGCAGCCACGCTGAAGGGGGACATGGAGCCGATCTCGGGCCCAAATGTCGTGGGATTTCGGAGGTGGAACCGGGACTGGGCAGAGATCGGAGTGGAGCTGGCTCAAGATCGCCGATCGTGGGCCGCCGCTGGGAGAGACGCTTCAAATGTTCTTGGGGATGCCGGCTCAACCCGTCCTGGGTGAATGCCGCTACAATACAATATATAATACATCCTACGAATACGAATACGAATACCCGGATGAAAGAAATCCACTTATAAAGTCATCCAACCACGTCAAAGAGTTATTTGAGTTGTTTGATCTAAATATATTACCCCGGTAGTAGTATCCCGAGTAATTTCAAAACTCGACCCCCATAAGGCGTGCGGAGACGATGGAATCCCGGTGATAGTCCTTAAGAAGTGCGCTCCTGAGCTCTCCCCTGTCCTCTCTAAACTGTTTAACTACTGCCTTTCTGCTTCCTGTTTTCCTGCATGCTGGAAGTTCTCTTCAGTCGTTCCTGTATTTAAGAATTGTGGTGAACCCTCGGACCCATCCAACTATCGCCCTATCAGTCTTCTACTGATATTCGGGAAAGTGTTCGAGGCCATAAGCAATGCTGAAATAGTTCAACATCGTACTGCCCACAAACTCTTCACTGACAGGCAATATGGCTTCCGCTTTGCCAGGTCCACGGCCGACTTGCTAACAACCGTAACGGAGTACATGCTCCTGTTACTTGATGAGTCTGACGAGGCTCGCGCGGTTGCTCTGGACATCTCAAAGGCTTTTGACAGGGTTTGGCACTTTGGCCTTCTATGCAAGCTACGGGGTTACGGCATTACCGGTCGCCTACTTGACCTAATCCAATCTTTCTTAAATAACTGCAAAATGAAGGTCGTTTTGAATGGGCATGCCTCTTCTTCCTACAGCACGAATGCTGGTGTCCCACAGGGCTCTATCCTGGGCCCGACGCTCTTCCTTATTTTCATCAACGACCTCCCCGATGAGATCAAGGGCCATGTAGGCATCTACGCAGATGACACCACAATATACTTCCGCACCAGTAAGAGACCTGTCGTGGTAGATAGACATAATTTCGCTACTAACCTCGAACGGGATCTACACTCTGTGGTGAACTGGGGCAAGAAGTGGCTTGCCAACTTCAATGCGTCTAAGACCAAGCTGTTGTCTGTCAACCATCACAGGCAACCTCTCCTGCCTCCCATAAGCATGAACCAAGCAATTCTCCCTGAGAACAATACTCTGCGCCTTCTCGGCCTTACCCTCTCTTCAGAATCACTATATCGAATCCATAGCTAAATCCAATGCTAAGAAGGTTGGGTCATTATGTCGATCTAGGATGTTTTTCCGCCTGAATCCATCCTGCATATATACAAGTCAACCATCCGTCCGTGCATGGAGTACTGCTGCCATTTATGGTCAGGCGCCCCTGCCGTTCACCTCAGTGTTCTCGACAGGCTCCAAAGGAGAGTCTGTAATGTGATAGGTACTGACTTGGCGGCTCGACTGCAGCCACTTCCCCACTGACGAAATGTGGCCTCCCTTTGTCTGTTCTATAAATACTTTCATGGCTTCTGCTCGGACGAACTTAAGTCACTGGTGCCTCCTCAACAGGTGTTTACTCGTGCAACCAGACTGGCAACTGGGTCCCACTCATTCACAGTTAGGTTAGCCAAATGCAGACGACAATTCTACTCCTGCAGCTTCTTCTCTCGCACTTCCAGCCTGTGGAACTCGCTCCCATATTCTTGCTTTCCTGATGGCTACAACCTCCAAGAATTTAAATGCAATGTCAATACTCATCTATTAACCACTGGAGTCTAGCTATCTCCCCACCCCGTATATCCTTCCCTTTCTCTCCACCTATGTACCTGTCATCACACCTGCATTCTCATGTTTCTATTGCTCCTTTCTAACTGGTTTGTACTTCTCACTCTCTTCTAATTAATCTTTTTATAGTTATGTAGCCCCCGGCACATCAGTGGCATTTCCGCCTTGCTCGGGGTGAAATGATTAAAAAAAAATGACCCAGAACGCGGAGAAATTTCTTTTGTAAAAAATAAATTTTATCTTGACAATAGGCAACGTAATTGAATATTGGTTAGGAATAAAATATCGAATCGAGCAGCCGAGTTAGAATTTGGCTTGTGACATTTATTTACGCCCTCGTAACCCGAGGAGCTTTATGCATTCATTTCTTCTTCTCCCAGTTATGGTTTAAGTTTCCAAATTACACTCTCTAGTCATGGTTGGTAACCAGTCTAGAAGAAGGTAAACTCTGAATTCAAACGCTAACCAACTGAAACTGTACAAATATGGTAAGACATGGAGTCTAGATACTATAAAGCACACTGTAAAAAACAAAAACTCGACAAATTGCTACAACTGTGGATTGTCATTATTGAAGAAGGATGATCCAGAATTCTGTTGAAAGCAATGGGCATTGGATGGATGGGAAATTTGTTTTCGCATTTAACAGAAAATTAGCTGAACGTGACACACTTCGCGGTTCCAGAAGAAACATAAGTAGAATTCTTGTCCTATTAGTTTTGTTTTCAATGCAGCATTTAATGCTCATATAACCTTTTAGACATCTACAGCTAATGAAAAATTATCACAGTCTTTTGTGGAAATTATTCTTCAAGCCCTCCTTCCTTATTCGATGCTTACGCACTCCATCCATGGAATTCTCACTATCTTTCTGTAGAACTACATTTCTGCTAACTTCAGTTTCACCTTCATCTGTGAAGAGATTATCCAGCATTCACTGTCATATAAGACAAATGATAATACATAATTGTTCAGCCATTTTGTCTTTGTTTTAATCACTATTTCAAAGATAGTCAAAAACGTTTGGTCCAACAAAAGGTTTAATATTAATATATCAAGATAAACGTAAACGATTCCTTTGCAAATCAGCGTTTGCTCCTGTAACATCAGCAGGTGAGATATCAATCAGTTAAGTGCCATGCGGGATACACGCTTGGGCGATCATGTCTGTAAAGAGACTTAAATGATTGGGCAGAAAATTATCCCGCAGTAGGTTGCCATTACTTTCTGCGATAGACTGGTTGCCAGTTAAGGCTAAATAACCAAATCTTTCCTGTTATTTGACTCATAGCTAGAAAGTGAAGAGATGTATTATTAAGTAGTAATTATTGGGGGATCAGTTTATTACTTCATAACAATAGAAAACCGATCCCTCACTTTATGCTCAGCAGAAGCTTTGCTTACGTTTCCAACTATCATCTTCATTCTGTCAGTTAATTGCCATACGTGATACACGCTTTGGGCGATCATGTCTCCAAAGAGACATGACTGACTGGGCAGAAGATTATCTCGCAGTAGGTTGCCATTACTTTCTGCGGTAGACTGGTTGCCAGCCAAGGCTATAGAACCCAATCTGTCCTGTTATTTAACTCATAACAGGAGAGAAAAAATGAAGAAATACATTTTCCAAAGGTATTTGTGCGTAAGTGAATGCAAGGACTTCAACTGGAATTCGAACTTGGCTCTCCGATTTCTCGTTCCAAGCCGATATCTACTGCACCACAACGCACATCTAGGTGATATATCTGAATGAAAAGTATAGTTTTTATTTCATATTCAAATTATTTAAGTTGGGATTTTTTTTTAACTTCCATTAAATGCTGATATAAATATTTTCATTGTATTTCTTTAATTTTAACCATTTAATAAATTCTGGCGCTATATATTCGACTTTGTACTCGAGATAATAGGAAATGCAGCTACTTGAACAATCCATGGCTTCACAACATTCTTCTTGACATCCAGGTAGACCTCCTTCGTCACGGTCTTCATGGATAAGGACCTTTGAGCTGCTCCAAGAAGTCCTTGTTCCTCTTGCAAACCTCGAATCGGCCCTGTGTTTTTCTCTGAGGAGTCAGGGGTTCAACCCCAGCCTCAACAGACTCTTTGTAGGTCTTGGCAATATCGTATACAGTCGATTTTGGGAAACGAAAAACTCAACAGTCTCTTTGGGCGTGCGGCCACAACGTAGGGCCACAATAATTGCAGTACGGCGCTCGAATTCATTGGACATTTTGCTTAATTTGTTCTTAATTCAATAGATTGTTGTCACACCAATCTGAAACAAGAAAAAAATGATATATTTAATATGATTGTCATTTTATGCCAAGTTAAAGTTTGTCCGGATTGTAGCGCACACCCCTGTATTATTGGTTTGCATTGTTGAATCTCAGTTGCTTGCACAGTTCTTAGTAGATCGTCTCTCCCACACAGTTATGCGTATTTTTGCATATCTCCTGATTTTATTTTTACATTCTCTTAGGTCTCACGGTAGTTTTCGTTTTTTAACAGCTTTCATTTATAGCAGTGTCTTGTCCATTTAAGATTTAATCTCGTTTGTTCAAATTCACTTATTCTTTTGCTTTTAACATAGATTCTGGACAACTCGGCGTGGTGTCATGGTTAGCAAGCTTGTTGTTGTGGAGTAGTTTTCGCACTAAAGGTTAGAATCGTGCTATGTCGGTTGCTAATCGACATAACGCACCCTAAATGTTAGGAACTTGATAGTTTTCCACTGAAAGTTGACTCCTTAGTATTCGGCTAACTGCCGACTAATATCAACTGCCAAGTAGTTCCACTGAACTCTAAAGAACTCTCTAGAACTTCTAAAAAATTCTCGAGTTAACTTCCCGTTAACTTATTAATATAGAAGGGAGAGTCCATTATCTGAAGAATAGGTGTGTTTCACGATAACACTTGTCTTGCTAGAATCTATCACGAGTGAGTTCGATCCTCACTGAATGTCCCATATTTTCGGCCTTGTGCCACATCTAAGTGGCGCTTAGAAAATCAACTATTAACATAGATTCTGTTTCACTTTTCATTGCGGAAATTGGCTCATATAATTTCTAGTAGGTTTAATTTTTTTTTTTAACAGGATACCAACCTCCATGGGTTAATGCTGAAATCTAAATATTTGGAACGCAGTTGTATGCCTACAGATAAAATATGCTTTAAATGCATTGTTGATAAGCAAACGCTTACAGCGCCATGTTGCAGATTGTGCATAAACATTATTCTTATGTTAATTTATGAGCCTAATCTTCCAAGAAATGTTAGAAGACAGCAGTTGAAGATTTTTCCCGCAGTAGTTTGCCAATTCTTTCTGCGGTAGACTAGTTGCCATCCAAGACTATAGAACCCAGTCTGTCCTGCTATTTAACCCATAGCTAAAGAGAGAAGAGATGAATTCATACCTTTCCCAAGAATATTTGCACGGAAGTGAGCTCGGGTTTTTGATTTCTCGTTCCGAGCCGATATACATTACATCATAACTTTAATACAAATAGGTATTGATAGTATTTTTTTTTAATATAAAAATGTACTTTTATGCTTTCATAGTGTTCTTTTTGCTTGGAGTTTCACTATTTGCCAATGGCTGAGACCCGAACAGGTACTATCACCCTGAATCATTGTGAACCTGGGAGTAACAGCAAAAGGTAGTTCTACGCTCCTCAAAATTTCCTGATTAGAGGCCTTGCTGGCGGAGGTAGTTTAGTGTCATACCCAGAACTGTTTTCCTTTAGACTTTTCTAACCCTACATTTATCTCGTCCCTTTTGCTATAAGCTATGCCATAATAAAGGTATCGATGCATTGCCTTATGCGTCAACCTCTTGATGACTGAATCAAAAATAATCCTATGCTAACGAATCCTCTTCTGCCTTTTCACACAAATTCGGACATTATTCGTCAGGTTTAAGGTTTTATTCGAATTCCAGTTGAATTCGTTGCATTCACTTCCGAACAAATACCCTTGGGAAAGGTATTAATCCGTCTTTTCCCTCCAGCTATGGCTCAAATAACAGGACAGATTGGGTTTTATAGCCTTGGTTGGCAACCGCAGAAAGTAATGGCAACTTATTGCGGGAAAATCTTCTGCCTAGTCAGTTATGTCTTTTTCGAGACATGATCGCCCAAGCGTGTATCACGTGTGGGACATAACTAACTGACTGACATGGATACCGATTTCCTAGTTTCTTCAACCAAATTTCCGAAAGTTTATCTTGTTCAATTTAGAAAAGAACCTAGATATCGTATTTAAAGGATACTGTCAGATGTCTATGACTTTTAAAAGGGTCTTGGTTCTATACTTTACTTTAAGCTAAGGTTGCCCTAGTTATGATTATAAACTACATTAAGGTCTCAGATCGGTTTTGAGGAGCATGGATACACCTCTTAATCGCTGTTGTTCTTAGGTCCGCCCTAACCTAGAATAGTAGCACCTGTGATCGTTCCGGCTATAGGCAAATAGTAAGTATTTTTTATATAAAATAATAAAAAAACACTAACAATACATTTTACAATAAAATGAGAAGAGTTTGTGTTTGAGTTTTGTTTAACGGCATATCAACAACCCTGTGGGTTATTTAATGCCAAAAAGGTGGGGCTTTAAGGTATTTTTTTAATGTTTAGTTATAGTGAGAAGGTTGATTTAGTCAGATTTTGATGATTTTTTTTGTTTTTATTCTTTTTTATTTTAGAAAACTTAAAATGTCTTTTAGTTTTGTATTGAAAAATGTTTTGCTGAGGATATGTTTTTCGTTAAAAATGTGTTATGGTCAAACTTTTGTCTTTTTTCAAAAATGTATTGCTGTTAATATTTTTCCTTCAAAAATGTATATATTTCTATAAAAGTGTATTTTTATACTTTCATAGTGTTCTGACCCCAGTATGGGGCTTAAATATTTGTCCATAGCTGGGACCCTAACAGGTGCTACCACTCCAGGTCAGGGTGAACCTGGGAATAACAGCAATTAATAGGTAGTTCCATGCCCCTCACAGCATCCAAATCAGAGGCCTTGCTGCCGGATGCAGTTTATTGTCATACACAGGACCATAAAATGAGAAGGGAACACCAAATGAAAAGTATTAAACTACATTTTATAGTGAAATTTTTGCAATATATTTTTATAAAAAATGACTAACAATACATTTTTGTAGTGAAATTCCCAGCAGTATATTCTTAAAAGAATTACCAACGCTACATTTTATGATTTACAAACTGCAGATCTGAAAAACATAGGTTAAGTATGATTCTTTCCCAAATAATTGGAAGGTTTGAGTTTAGACAATTTTATTTATAAATTCTTGATCTGAAGCATTTTAGACAGCAACAAAATCTTTTCCGGAAGTTTGGCATCGTACGAAAAGAAAAACGTCTTTAAATCGCAGAAGAAAAGGAACAGAACTTTGGTAAAATTCTGCCTGGCTGCCGTTCTGTGATTGATTCGCGTCAAGTCCGTACGCATGTTTCTTCACGAACCTGTAGCAAAATCAAGACTTAGGTTTCGCCTGAACGTATTTTTTCTTTCCGTCCAAAGATATCATCCGATTACTAAAGCACCTCGCCAACAACAAAAAAAGTAGTTTGTTGTCAAATTAGACCCAACCTCAATGGATCGGTTTAAAGGGATATCTTATATTCCTACAAGCTATGTTTGACATTAATTAATACGACTTCCCTTTTTTCTTTCTGTTTTTGATAAACATTTTAGTCTTTCTTTTCGTGTTTCGATTACAATTTTTTCTTTCATTTTTTGTAGGGAGTGGGCGGGGCGATTTGATATGTTTGTGAAGTTGTTTGATGGAAATACGTACTCGCAATTTGCCGTCTCCACATGTGCGTTCTGCTATTGGAGTTTTTTTCAACGAATCTTTTCTGATAGCGAACAGCAGCTGGTAAATATTGGTGGTCGTTCTTATGGCAAATCTTGTAGGGTGATGCTGTCTGGAAGAGTGTTTATTTGTCCGTCCAGTATATATTCAACACAAACAGCAATTCAGTTAATCGAAAACACATTCTATATATGCTTACGGCCATATCACGTTGAATACACCGATTCTCGCTGGAAGTTAAGCAACGTTGAGCCTGGTCAGTACTTAGATGGGTGACCGCTTGGGAATACCAGGTGCTGTAAGCATATAGTGACGGATGTGCGCTGTGGTGCAGTAGATATCGACTCGGAAAGAGAAATCGGTGAGCCGAGTTCGAATTCCAGTTGAATACCCTGCATTCACTTAAACTCTGGTACCCTTGGGAAAGTTATTTATCCGTCCCTTCCCTCCAGTTATGGGCTAAATAACAAGGGTAGGATTTGGGGACCCTGCCCTTAAAAACAAATCCCAATGAATCTTGATACTCGAAAAGAAAAAGTATTACTAGACACAAAACTTATATAAAAAAACAATAAAATGTTGAAAGAAAAAGGTATTACCATAAATAGATAAAATTTAGTTGGCAATAAATGACCCGCCGAGGTGTTGATATGCCATAAAAAACAACCAACCCACTTTCTATATATTAAAAAATTTCCCTATTTTTTAATTAAGGCAATAAAGATTTGTCAGAATTATTTAACATTTTTCATTTTCATTTGAATAAAACGTAAAATTACAAGAAAAAAAAATATATGTCAAATGTCTATTGATTCTTCAAACGAAATTTATTGATTAGAATGATTTATTGATTAGGGTGATTTATTGATTAGGGTGATTTATTGATTAGGGTGATTAAAATCACACAAAAATAATCCATTATTTTTGAATGCCTGCTTCTGTGAAGCAAATTTAAATATTTAAAGGCGAGCGAGAAGAAAGGACTATGCATCAAGTGTACGAAGACAGAATGTACGACTGCCAACTCATAAAACAGCCCAAAATGTGAATTATGAATTGTTAATGTTAAAATCAAGCAAATGCGAAAATTTGAATATCTGGGAAGTAATTTAAAAGAAAAATGTGAGAAAAAAATCCGAAGTCATGCAAAGTATTAAGAAACAAAAAGGAAAAGTTCGGGAGAAACAAAGACGAGTAGTCAACTATTATGCAATATCGGTCCTCCAATGTAGCAGTGAATGCAGATCTCACAGATGATAAATAGGTTTAAGGCAAAATAAATTTGGTTCTACAGAAGGATGCTGAGAATCCCATGGATTGAAAATATGAGTGACGAGGACGCTTTGGGGAAAATGGAAACAAAAAGTGCACTTGTAGTTAGAATTAGAAAAAGACTGTTGTAATTTCTAAGGCAAATAGCGAGGAAAGAAGGCTTGAAGAAATTGACTCTCTCATGATATATTGAAAACAAGAGAGTGCGAGAAAATCCGGTAATCTACCTGTTACGATATCCCGGACGAGCCTCACCTTTGTTACGGTATCCCGGACGAGTCTCTCTCACCTTTATGTTACGGCATCCCGGACGAGCCTCACCTTTATGTTACGATATTCCGATTGAGCCTCACCTTTATGTTATGGTATCCCGGACGAGCCTCACTTTTATGTTATGGTATCCCGATGAGCCTCACCTTTATGTTATGGTATCCCGGACGAGCCTCACCTTATGTTACGGTATCCCGGACGAGCCTCACCTTTATGTTACGATATTCCGGACGAGCCTCACCTTTATGTTATGGTATCCCGGACGAGCCTCACTTTTATGTTATGGTATCCCGGACGAGCCTCACTTTTATGTTATGGTATCCCGGACGAGCCTCACCTTTATGTTATGGTATCCCGGACGAGCCTACCCTTGTTACGGCATCCCGACGAGCCTCACCTTTATGTTACGATATTCCGGACGAGCCTCCTATGTTATGGTATCCCGACGAGCCTCACTTTTATGTTATGGTATCCCGGACGAGACTCCACTTTTATGTTATGGTATCCCGGACGAGCCTCACCTTTATGTTATGGTATCCCGGACGAGCCTCACCTTTATGTTACGGCATCCCGGACGAGCCTCACCTTTATGTTACGATATTCCGGACGAGCCTCACCTTTATGTTATGGTATCCCGGACGAGCCTCACTTTTATGTTATGGCATCCCGGACGAGCCTCACCTTTATGTTATGGTATCCCGGACGAGCCTCACCTTTATGTTACGGTATCCGGACGAGCCTCACCTTTATGTTATGGTATCCCGGACGAGCCTTACCTTTATGTTACGATATCCCGGACGAGCCTCACCTTTATGTTATGGTATCCCGGACGAGCCTCACCTTTATGTTATGGTATCCCGACGAGCCTCACCTTTATGTTATGGTATCCCGGACGAGCCTACCTTATGTTACGATATCCCGGACGAGCTTCACCTTTATGTTATGGTATCCCGGACGAGCCTCACCTTTATGTTATGGTATCCCGGACGAGCCTCACCTTATAGTTATGGTATCCCGGACGAGCCTTACCTTTATACGATATCCCGGACGAGCTTCACCTTTATGTTATGGTATCCCGGACGAGCCTCACCTTTATGTTATGGTATCCCGGACGAGCCTCACCTTTATGTTATGGTATCCCGGACGAGCCTCACCTTTATGTTATGGTATCCCGGACGAGCCTTACCTTTATGTTACGATATCCCGGACGAGCTTCACCTTTATGTTATGGTATCCCGGACGAGCCTCACCTTTATGTTATGGTATCTCGGACGAGCCTCACCTTTATGTTATGGTATCCCGACGAGCCTCACCTTTATGTTATGGGATCCCGGACGAGCCTTACCTTTATGTTACGATATCCCGGACGAGCTTCACCTTTATGTTATGGTATCCCGGACGAGCCTCACCTTTATGTTATGGTATCCCGGACGAGCCTCACCTTTATGTTATGGTATCCCGGACGAGCCTCACCTTTATGTTATGGTATCCCGGACGAGCCTCACCTTTATGTTATGGTATCCCGGACGAGCCTTACCTTTATGTTACGATATCCCGGACGAGCTTCACCTTTATGTTATGGTATCCCGGACGAGCCTCAACTTTATGTTACGGTATCACGGACGAGCCTCACCTTTATGTTACGGTATCCCGGACGAGCCTCACCTTTATGTTATGGTATCCCGGACGAGCCTCACCTTTATGTTATGGTATCCCGGACGAGCCTCACCTTTATGTTATGGTATCCCGGACGAACCTCACCTTTATGTTATGGTATCCCGGACGAACCTCACCTTTATGTTACGGCATCCCGGACGAGCCTCACCTTTATGTTACGATATTCCGGACGAGCCTCACCTTTATGTTATGGTATCCCGGACGAGCCTCACCTTTATGTTAAGGTATCCCGGACGAGCCTCATCTTTATGTTACGGTATCCCGGACGAGCCTCACCTTTATGTTATGGTATCCCGGACGAGCCTCATCTTTATGTTACGGTATCCCGGACGAGCCTTACCTTTATGTTACGATATTCCGGACGAGCCTCACCTTTATGTTACGGTATCACGGACGAGCCTCACCTTTATGTTAAGGTATCCCGGACGAGCCTCACCTTTATGTTACGGTATCCCGGACGAGCCTCACCTTTATGTTACGGTATCCCGGACGAGCCTCACCTTTATGTTATGGTATCCCGGACGAGCCTCACCTTTATGTTATGGTATCCCGGACGAGCCTCACCTTTATGTTATGGTATCCCGGACGAACCTCACCTTTATGTTATGGTATCCCGGACGAACCTCACCTTTATGTTACGGCATCCCGGACGAGCCTCACCTTTATGTTACGATATTCCGGACGAGCCTCACCTTTATGTTATGGTATCCCGGACGAGCCTCACCTTTATGTTATGGTATCCTGGACGAGCCTCACCTTTATGTTATGGTATCCCGGACGAGCCTCACCTTTATGTCATGGTATCCCGGACGAGCCTCACCTGTATGTTACGGTATCCCGGACGGGCCTCACCTTTATGTTACGGTATCCCGGACGAGCCCCACCTTTATGTTACGGTATCCCGGACGAGCCTTACCTTTATGTTACGATATCCCGGACGAGCTTCACCTTTATGTTAAGGTATCCCGGACGAGCCTCACCTTTATGTTACGGTATCCCGGACGAGCCTCACCTTTATGTTACGGTATCCCGGACGAGCCTCACCTTTATGTTATGGTATCCCGGACGAGCCTCACCTTTATGTTACGGTATCCCGGACGAGCCTCACCTTTATGTTACGATATCCCGGACGAGCCTCACCTTTATGTTATGGTATCCCGGACGAGCCTCACCTTTATGTTATGGTATCCCGGACGAGCCTTACCTTTATGTTACGATATCCCGGACGAGCCTCACCTTTATGTTATGGTATCCCGGACGAGCCTCACCTTTATGTTACGGTATCCCGGACGAGCCTCACCTTTATGTTATGGTATCCCGGACGAGCCTCACCTTTACGTTATGGTATCCCGGACGAGCCTCACCTTTATGTTATGGTATCCCGGACGAGTCTCACCTTTATGTTATGGTATCCCGGACGAGCCTCGCCTTTATGTTATGGTATCCCGGACGAGCCTCACATTTATGTTACGGTATCCCGGACGAGCCTCACCTTTATGTTACGATATCCCGGACGAGCCTCACCTTTATGTTAAGGTATCCCGGACGAGCCTCATCTTTATGTTACGGTATCCCGGACGAGCCTCACCTTTATGTTATGGTATCCCGGACGAGCCTCACCTTTATGTTACGGTATCCCGGACGAGCCTCACCTTTATGTTATGGTATCCCGGACGAGCCTCACCTTTACGTTATGGTATCCCGGACGAGCCTCACCTTTATGTTATGGTATCCCGGACGAGTCTCACCTTTATGTTATGGTATCCCGGACGAGTCTCACCTTTATGTTATGGTATCCCGGACGAGCCTCACCTTTATGTTACGGTATCCCGGACGAGCCTCACCTTTATGTTACGATATCCCGGACGAGCCTCACCTTTATGTTAAGGTATCCCGGACGAGCCTCATCTTTATGTTACGGTATCCCGGACGAGCCTCACCTTTATGTTATGGTATCCCGGACGAACCTCACCTTCATGTTATGGTATCCCGGACGAGCCTCACCTTTATGTTACGGTATCCCAGACGAGCCTCACCTTTATGTTACGGTATCCCGGACGAGCCCCCATTTATGTTATGTGTTAATTGTAACATAAGAAAGAATAAAAATGATGGCCCAAACTCAGAGTTAAAATACAGAGAAATATTTAATTCACAAAACATTAGATAAATGTATTTACAAATATACAGTTTGGCATTCAAATCAGGATACATAGAAAACGAAGTTACGTGGATGAGAAGGGGAGGGATGATGTCAAATAACTTGCCCAGTTAAGTTGGCGGGGAAGTTAAGTGCTATAGTTTTTGGAAATCCTTAAATGCGTATATAAATACTACTTATTGGCTTAGTCAATGAAAAAGGCAAAAATATGTATTTACCCAGATAGTTCCCTGGGGTTTTCTTTCAGATTTTAGTTGTTCGGATTTTGTCTGTGAAATTCTTTCGGTTGGATCTCAATCCTTGAATTTTTACGGAGTTGATGTGACAGCAAAATCCTTTTAACAACTCTTTCAAGCTTTTTTTTGTTTGTCGTCGACTAGATTCTTTCGGCTGGAATATTTCCTTGAATGGAAACTGGTGCTGATGAGGTCAGCACATCTTTTTATCAACTATTTCAAGTTTTAGTTTTTGTTGTCGACTTGGGGATTCTTTTGGCTGGATATACATCCCGAATCTACCGGAGCTGTAGAGGTCAACCCATCCTCCTATCAACTGACGGCTCCGTTCCCCAAACCTATTTTCATAGGGGCTAACACCTAATTTGCATACTTCTAGAACCTTTCGAACTCTCTGGAACATTCTACAATCTTCCAAACGTTTTATTTCTAATTTCCTTATTTTTACGACTATTTCCTGAATTAAAACTTTTTAGGAATAACACGGAGGACTCAATAGAGTCCTTTACTACATTTTTTAGACATTATTAATATTATTTTTGTATATAAATGCGTCCTCGTAACACAACCTAATGAACTTTTGACAATGGTTGACAGCACAAGGATTATGAGAGATAGCAAAAAGCAAACTTTACTAAGAGCTACAAAAGGCAGGAAATTGTAGAGAGCCATAATCGTCCACACTCTGAAGAGAGACATCACTTAGATGAAACGGTTGAGGCTGCAGACTTTTTGAACGCAACAGGAATCTGTGTCGTAAAGGAAAAGTTTCCAACATGACCATTTACGACAATTTGCATATTCATTAATATTTTTAAAAATGGATTTAACTAGAATTGTATTGCAATACGCTAACGTGTGTTGAAATCCTTACATTATTTAGTATTGTTGAAGTTATCACTAATGAAAGTCACAGAATGTTATATGAAGATTTTGAAGAAGAGTAAATAACTCCACTCCATTTTCGAAACCTAAGTTTAAAATTTAATTTTTAAAAATCAAAATACTTTTATCTTGAAACTTTAATTTTAGCTGAATTGAAAGCTAAATGATTAAATTTAGTATTTCCACTAAGCAAAATACTCCGGTGTATTTTGATTTTACTATTCGGAGCAGATTTTTGAAAAAATGATCTCGTATTTAAAAAAAGGTAGATAATTTACATTCCCCAATGAGTTTTGCATTTAACTAATAAATAAAATTGGCATAGATAATGGTATTTCTAGAAGTTTTATGCAATTCATTGAAGTGGAAGAGGTTACAAATGCAAAAAATATTTTCACCAACATTTCTAAAAATTATAATTGCATAAATAATTTCATTCATTTGTGAATAAGTTCTGAAAGTTTCATTAAAATCAGACAATTAGTTGACTTTTACAAGAATTTTCAAATTAATGAGTCTTTCAACCAAAAAAAAAAAACAAAAAACAAAAAACAAAAACAAAACAAAAACAAAAAACAAAAACAAAAAACAAAAACAAAACACTTGTGTAATATTACGTTTTCTTTAATAGTTACATTACGTTAACATTGTGTGAATCGCTGTCGGAAAACGAAATGAGAAATTTTAACTGAAATTTCGAACGTGTTAGAAAGGATTAAAAAATTAAAAAAAAATGTCAACAAAATTTGATCTTTTCTCTTAATAAACACATAAACATTTTGATAATAAAACTTTCTTTTTATTAAGCTTGAGCCATTTTAACATCATGCTATACCGTTTTTTCGGCAATTGAGTGGAGGTATCGAGATGAGTAATAACTTTTTCCCCCGCAGTTTCATAGATTTACTTTGCTAACAAAACATTCACGACATTCTGTGAAGAAGAGAGAAGTTTCAAACACTTTCGAGACACACGTGTAGTTAGATCAAGAATTTTCCCAAACTCTGTCTCCGGAAATATTCAAAATATTTACGAGTACAATACAAGAAGGCTTTAAAACAATCAGTCAGTCAGTTAAATGCCATACGTGACACAAGTTTGGGCGATCATATCTCGAAAGAGACATGACTGACTGGGCAGAAGATTATCCCGCAGTAGGTTGCCATTGCTTTCTGCGGTAGACTGGTTGCCGACCAAGGCTATTTGAACCCAATCTGTCCTGTTATTTAACCCATAACTGGAAGGAATAGAGGGATTAATACCTCTCCCAAAGGTATTTGCGCGTAAGTGAATGCAATGAATTCAGCTGGAATTCGAACTCGGCTCCCTGATTTCTCGTTCCGAGCCGATATCCAATGCCATTACCTTCTGCGGTAGACTGGTTGCCAGCCAAGGCTATAGAACCCAATCTGTCCTAATATTTAACCTATAACTGGAAGGAAAAGATGAATTTTAATACCTTTCCTAAGGGTATTTGTGCGTAAGTGAATGCAAAGAATTCAACTGAAATTTGAACTCGGCTCCCCGATTTGTCGTTCGGGTCGATATCCACTGCACCACAACGCACTACCGGCTCAAAAATAAGTGTATTTCTTTTTATTTAATTAAGTGCATTATCAATTTATTTTTCATACCACGGTTTCATGCGAGCAGCAAGTTTATTGACCAAAAAGTTTAGAGATAGTAATATCGGAAGAATGCATTCCTTCAAGTCTGAAGGATACTATGCCCAAAGATTCTCATAAATTGCAGGAAAGTGTAGCAAGACGGATTTGGTGAGCTAAGCAGAATGTAGATCGAATATATTGGGTCGAGTCATAAATAATAATAATGTTTTTGTTTATCAAGTTCAACCATCAAACATTATATTATATAATTATATTTTATTTAATTATTTACACTGACTTGTCGCTTACCAGAACTCTTCGATATGTTCCACGTAAAATTCAGCCGATTTTGATGTGAAAATGGTTTCTATGATGATTTGAATTTGGTTTGCATGAGATCAATTTGAGTTTCTCCCGTTTCCATATGGTCTTATATTGTTATCAGGAAGAATAACATTTTCCCGTTAATCTGCGGTGTATGCTGACACTATTTTGCAAAAAAAAAAAACAAAAAAAACAAAAAAACAAAAAAAAATGTTTCCGGAAGTCAGACAAAAACAAAATATATTATCTTCAAGTTCCTGGTGAAATTGTTTTTGTTTTTTTGTTTTGTTCTTTTTTAATGGAATTAAAACACCTATGTTTTTTTAAAGAAAATAATATAATTTGTAAAACAACAAAAACAAAAAAAAAACAAAAAAAAAACAATGCAGATTCAATTTTGACAATTTATCCATGGACTTATTGAGTAATTTTGTCATTGATACAAGTGACTAAGACAAGAATTGATAAGGTTCTTTTCAACAAGGAAAAATGAAATCTACCACATATTTCGAATTGCATTTACAACCGCTAGTATCACGTCTCAGTCAATGCCTTCAGCCTAGATATCAATCGTGTTTATTTAGCATTTAGTCTCCTCGCCAGTCACTTCGGCCTATTTATATAATTTTTGATGACTGCAGCTGAGGGAGGAGAGAGAAAACAGATAACGATATCAGAGTTCATCACTAACAGCGTTTCAATTCACCACCCCCTCTATTCTAGTAATATTCATGATATTTGCAATAATTCATAATGATACTGCTGCGCATTTAATAAAGCCCACATTAAAAGAAAATGACATTGCGTCTTATGTCATATTTTCACGTGAGTATAGGCAAATATTGTCCCTGGTCAGGAAAGGCGTGATTATTGAAGAGTCAGCCAATCCAATCTTCCTATGATAAATAACCCAGCTCGTAACAGCAAGAAAGCATTATTATCAGCCATGACAGAAGCCATTACATCCGGGCATTTGGTTTGATTTGGCATTAATCAATGTAATGCATTTGAAAAAATATTAACTCATTCAACGATTCTGTTTGTTTTCGAAAACGATAAAATGTTTTAATTGATGTTTTCCTTTTAAATAATGCATTATCTTGATTATTCAATTCATCGACTGGAGCCATTTCTTAAATAATTTAAAAGCAATTGGCAAAAAATCTATGAATATGTCCCATTTCAAATATCAAACGAGCGATATATGTATTTGGCACATTAATTCTGCTTTCTTTGTATGTTATTTGCCTCTGCAGTAGGTGTATTACGGTTTATTTGCACTTCTTCACGGGCTTGAGGGTTACGGCCATATCACGTTGAATACATCGGTTCTCGCTCGATCACCGAAGTTAAGCAACGTTGAGCCTGAGTCAGTACTTAGATGGGTGACGGCTTGGGAATACCAGGTGCTGTAAGCGTTTAGTGACGGATGTGCGTTGTGGTGCAGTGGATATCGGCTGGGAAAGAGAAATCGGTGAGCCGAGTTCGAATTCCAGTTGAATACCAAGCATTCACTTAAGCACTGGTACCCTTGAGAAAGGTATTAAACCGCTCCTTCCCTCCAGTTATGGGTTAAATAACAGCGTAGGACTTGGGGACCCTGCCCTTAAAAACATATCCCAATGAATCTTGATACTCGCAAAGAAAAAAGTATTACTAGACACAAAACTTACATAAAAACAATTGTTGAAAGAAAAAGGTATTACCAGCAATAAATAAATAAATAAAAATTTAGTTGGCCATAAATGACCCGCCCAGGTTGATATGCCATAAAAACAAACCAATCACTGACTTGAAATTTCTTTTTGAATTTGCTGGCTTCCTTTATTATTGGTAAAATTTGCTTCTTTTTTTCATAGTCTTTGACACAAATCATCATCCAGTATTGTGTAGTTTCAAGGTATCTTTTAAAACCGATATTATTATTATTATTATTATTGTTGTTATTATGTCTCTCTCGAGACACAGCTGACTGGGTAGAAGATTATCCCGCAGTAGGTTGCCATTATTTTCTACGGTAGACTGGTTGCCATCCAAGGCTACAGAACCAAATTTGCCCTGTTATTTAACCCATAACTGGAGGGAAGAGACTGATTAATACCATTCCTAGGGTATTTGCGCGTAAGTGAATGCAAGAATTTCAACTGGAATTTGAACTCGGCTCCCTGATTTCTCGTTCAGAGCTGATATCCGCTGCACCAGAACGCACTTCCCGTGGTTTTCGGCTCTACTTCGCGTCGGCGTCGTCGTAGTTGTAGTCGTTGTCAGCTCGTTCGGCGGTGTCAGCGGCAAAACAGCGGACGACGTGTAGCAGCAGCGAACCACGGAAGCCGGTATCGGTGCGTTATGTTAGACGGACGAGACGTAACGTACCCGACAGGCTGATACCCTTAGCAAACCAGGCGATGTAGTAAAACCGCGTACCGGTCAGTGGTTACATAGTGCTTGTATCAGGTTGCATAGTGTTAGCACTCATTGAATATAGAATTCGGTATGATGGAGTGGGTCAGTATCTGCAGTGGGAAATCTGCAACTTTTATGGGAAGGAAACTGCAAGAAACATGCATGAACAACACTTGGACGCGGTTACAGAGATAAAGGACCTGTAACAATTCTATAGAACTTTGCAATGCACACAGACGGAACGATCAAAACTAATCACCCAGACATCAAAGACCACAAAAACTTTCTTATTGACATGGCGCACTCCTTGCTGATTGTAATGTATCTTGATGATCTTCAAACTTAAAAAAAATCTATCAAATTACAAGGATCTCGAAGCGAAAATCTAAAAAATGTGGCTCATGGGGACATCAATAATTCTAGTTTTAGTTGAAGACCTCAGTTTGATTGGAAAACGTTCCGATCGACTCACTGATACAGGTACTTAGAAACACCCTCATTTGAAGATCGTCTGAGTGTGCTATGTTACTTGACCTGGAGATATTTATCACCGGGTTTCACTTGCAAGATTTATGTGCTGATTTTATCAAAATCTGTCAGAATATAACGTATATTTGAATGTGGTACCTGTGCCTAGTGTACCTTTATCAGATTTGGTGCCCTGATGGATATATTTGGCTATGTGATGAGCGTTGTGATGCAGTGGATATCGGCTCAAAACGAGAATTTTGAGAGTCGAGTTCGAATTTCAGTTGAATTAGTTGCATTCACTTAAGCGCAAATATCCTAGGGAAAGGTTATAATCAGTCACTTCTCTCTCCAGCTATGGGTTAAATAGCAGGACAGATTGGTTTCTGTAGCCTTGTGTTGGCAATCAGTCTACCGCAGAAAAAATGGCAACCTACTCAGAGAAGAATTTTTATCTAGTCAGTCATGTCTCTTTCAAGACATGATTGCCCAAGCGTGTATAACGTATGGTACTTAACTGACTAAATATAATAATTGGAAGCATAAATAAATTTTCTACTGGGAATAAAGTGGGGGATCTGTTTCCATTGTTATGAAGTAATAAACTGATCCCCCACTAATTACTAATTAATATAATAATATAATATATTAGTCTCTTCTCCCTCCAGCTTACGTATGGCGCTTAAATGATTGATATTTACATCCGGGCATCAATTTGTTGGCTTTCTGTTTTATTATCCAATAATAATAATAATAATACCATTGATACCAATAATAAGTAATGAGTGCGCGCTTGGAATACCATGTAGAAACTTGTCACAGTGCTTAGGGAAAATTGGTACTGAGATTTAATTTGTAAACGTTCAGAATACTGCCATTATTTATTCTTCAAGAATTCTCTAACTACTTCTTGAGTTACGAGGGGTTTTGTTGACATCATAGCCCAAGAATAGAATTTCCATTGACCACATCAATGTCCAGTACTTACGTAAAAATGCTATAAAACAAAAGCACTTACAGACTGAAAACCTCTGCCAAGATAATGCCGACATAATTTTAGCAATTAGCTAAAGATGAGTATTAAAACGAGAATAACTGCCTTTTTTAAAACTTTTGGATAATAAATATTAAATTTATATTATAAATAAAAACATTTTCTTTAAAAAAAAGTACGTTCAAAAAATGCAATGACGTAAAGCAATCTAGGGGAAGTAATTCAGTATTTGGCATGTGAAACGTACGAATAGAAAATATTAGTAATTAAAATAAAAAGAACCTAAAAACTTTATCCCGACCCGGATCAAACCCAAAATCTAATTGGCTCTTTCTAGTCGTGAGGTCAATCATCCCTGAGAGTTTCATTTAAATCTATTCAGCGGGTCTTGAGATAATTTGACCACGGACCGAGAGACAGACAGACAAATACGATCGAATACCGTAATAACAAATATGAGATAAAATAAGCAAAACTGACTTAATTAAAAATAAATGCATTATTACACTTCACATTTACACCCTACGTTATTACACCCAACCTATACACCCTACGTTATTACACTCTACCTAAACACCCTACGCTGTTTCACTCAACTTATACACCATACTTCTATGATTTTCCCTTGTTTCTTTAAATCACTTCCTTACAAGCAACAACTTTTTGAATCAGGATCAAATGTAAAAAAAAAAAGGTTCAATTAGTTCATTTTCTTTAAAAAATCTGACTGAATAATTGACAGAGGTGCAACCAGAAGATATTGCTGCCAAAGTGGAATACCATGGTGGAGACCAAATCGAAATATTTTGATTAAATAGCTATTTTTTACTTCAATAACTGAGCAGTTTCGTGTTGAACAATCCGTTCCTTAATTGTCTCCCGGATACTGTCGTCATCTTTTATCGGCAAATAATTGATCTTTATTACTCATAAATAAAACATCTTGCTTGTTTTATCAAATCCTTCAATGGAGAGTGGAGTTAATTGTTATGTTTTTGATTTGCATGCAAGCACTTGTTTCTGTGTCCGTTGAAACATTTGGAAAAACTGACTTACGTGAATTTTTAATCGGCAGGACTTTTCAAAAAGTTGGACAAGAATGCTCCGGCCTAAACGTTGTGCTAAAAACAATGAGTATGAAGATACGAGTCGAAAGAAACCCATAAATAATGGCAATATTTCATTTCAGAACTTAGTACATCAGAACATCAGGAAGACGGCAGAATGTGTTAGTCGAAACAATAAAATAAAAGAAAGAATAATCCGTTCACTAATCATTTTTCTATCTTTTCCATTCGTATCAGTTATTCGATTATTGTTTGCTTTGAGGTAACTGATTTCGTTCTTTTAATTCGATATTTATGAATTTTGAGTCCTATAACACTTGGTGTTAACCCTTTAGATACCAAGGCGTGTTTAGGGAAACAGCCACACCACATTAATTTTTCCGGCCACATGACTGACGGTGTATTGGGACTTGGCGTTATACAGTAAACTATCAAAATGTTTTGTAGTGCTTCTTTTTCATGACTTGCTTTTTCAAAGCTCTCTTGAAGTGCCCACAAACCGTTTAGCTTATCTATTTGACTTTGGGTGATACGGGGGGTAGTAATATGATCAATCGAGAACATTTTACAAAATTCTTTAAATGCGCAAGCTGTGAACTGTGTACAGTTATCCGAAACTATAATATCTAGAACGTCATATCTTTGTGTAGAAAATTCCGTCACCGAAGAAGTTGATTTTTGCTCTTGCAAATTTCAGGCCATTAATAAAGCTATCTAGTACCACAAAATAATGTGATCTGTTTACTGGAACTGCAAAATGTATATACAGTCTTGAACACAGAGAATCTGTATTTGGCCAAGGTTGTATTTTCGTGGTAGGTGATTTTGCCGCCGGGCACAACCTCTACAGGTTTTTACTACTTTTTTAATATCTTGCTTCATTTTGCTCCAATATACAGTTTCTCATAAGAGATTTTATCTTTGAAATTCCCTGATGTTTACTATGAAATTCATTTATTATTCGTTTTTGTAATATGCTAGGTGTTGCAACTTATCGTGCGAACATCAGTAAACCGTAACATAGCGAGTAAGCGTTCAAGTCTTGATTGCGTTCTTTTTTTTATTTATGCAATAAACATGCCTTTTCTAATTTTACTTTTGTTTCTTCCAGGGTAATTGGTAATACGTGTAGCATATAAAAGGCAAGATGTTTGTGTGTGTGTGTGTGTGTGTGTGTGTGTGTGTGTGTGTGTGTGTGTGTGTGTGTGTGTGTGTGTGTGTGTCCTTTATACAAAACCACAATTTTTATCCGATTCTCACCAAACTTCACGCAAATATTCTTTAGGTTTCCGTTCAGGTCATGGGCTACTTATATTTTCCGATTCCCCACCCCGATGTCGAAAATCGATACCCCGATATCCAATCAGGTCTGATCAAGATCAGGATTTCAGCCCTTTTATCGTGGTTCTTGCTGCAGAATTTTCTCTAACTTGGTAAAATTATAGTTTTTAGTCTCAAACATTAGTACAAGTTAATCAAATAGTTCTGTCCGTTTTTTGATTAGTCATTGAATGAAGTCGAAATATATACGAATGCGTGTAGCAATTGTTTTAAAATTCGGACAGCCGGAAGTAGGAATATCAGACGTTATAAAAAAAACACGTGCACTGTGCCCGGCCATTAGTTATAAGCTGGACAGCTGTGAGAAGGATAGAAGTGTCTAGAGATCTCGTTCGGGGCTGTTTGCTTTACGACTTCAAAGTGGGCTTATCAGCAGCTGCATCAAACCGCCGCATATGTCAAGCGTTTGGGGATAGTGCTGTGGATTAACGTACTGCAAGGCGTTGGAAATTCAAGTTGGGATATTTTTCTCTCCATGATGAGCCTCGCAGTGGACGACCAAAGGCTTTGAATGACGGAGTCCTGAAGGCGGCCATTGAAGAGGACAGTAGTCTAACGTGTGGTGAACTTGCAAAACAGTTCATCGTTTCCGATGAAACAGTTAGACTTCACCTGCACCGCCTAGGTAAGACGTACAAACTGAGCAAGTGGGTTCCGCAAACGCTGTTGGAGGTCCACAAGGGACAACGAGTGGCCGCCTGGGTATCGCTGCCTTCTCGAAATTGATACCTCCGATATTCTATCGAATTTGATCAAAAACCGATATTCAGCCATCAATATGGCTCATTTTCTCCGATTTTACTCCCGATGGGTACGATAAGTTTTCATGGACTTACTTAGGTTAATTTATCCTTAGATGACTAATTTGACTCTGATATTGGAAATCGATACACCGATATCCTATCGAGTTTGATCAACATCAGGTTTTCAGTCCTTTTATTTTGGTTTTTGCTTCGGGTTTGGTTCTAAGTAGGTATAATTGTAGTTCTTAGTCTCAGTCATGATACCATTTACTCAGAGGACTTATTTAGCCTTCAAAATTCAGTTTGCGACGGAAAACATATTTGACATCTATACCGGAAATCAAAATTTGACTTACATCCATTCATTTTTCTTTCAATCTACGGTTTCGCTTTGACTGGAAACAACTATTGCTTTTTAGTCTTCCGTGCCAACGTCCAAAGAGTTTGAGCTCCAAGACCATGGATTAGTTTTAAAGCTTTCATTACACCCGAGCAACTCCTGACTATACTGCTAGTTGCATAATATATTTTGAATTTCTATTTCAATTTTTAATGCAGCAATGCTACTTTCCTCAAAAGTTTTAGTATTTTTTGACGGTTGGTCAGTCAGTCAGTTAAGTGCCATACGTGAAACACGCTTGGGCGATCATGTCTAGAAAGAGACATGACTGACTGGGCAGAAGATTATCCCGCAGTAGGTTGCCATTGCTTTCTGTGGTAGACTGGTCGCCATCCAAGGCTATAGAACCCTAATCTGTCCTGTTATTTAACTGGAAGGAAGAGATGGATTAATATCTTTCCCAAGGGTATTTGCGCGTAAGTGAATGCAATGAATTCAACTGGAATTTGAACTCGGCTCCCCGATATCTCGTTCCGAGCCGATATCCAATGCACCACAACGCACATCCCGCGGTTGGTATTCCATCTTAAAAGCGTTATTTCATAATATGTTGTAATCTATACGTAGGAATTCCCATTTTCGAACCATAGATTGATAACAAAGATATTTAGTCTGTTTGCAACCGAAAACTTCTTCGTGTATAAACTATCATGCACATGTATAAATCTAATATCCGCCTGTGCATTAAATACTGCTGCCATATCTGGTCGGGTGCCCCTGGTATCCACCCAGGGGTTCTTGACAATATCCAACAGATAATCTGTAATGTGATCGATCCCGACTTGGCAGCTCGGATACAGTCACTTTCTCTCCGGTGCAATGTAGCTTCCCTGTGTCTCTTCTACAAATACTTTCACGGCATCTGCTCCGATGAACTTAGCTTGGGACGATATGATTATGAAAAAAAATTTCTATACTATTATAATGTGGATATAAAGTGGGAGATCAATTCCACATTACAATCAATATATAAACTGATCCCTCACTTTATGGCCATATTCATCCTTCTCTTACCATCCGCCCGTGCATTAAATACTACTGCCATATCTTGTCGGGTGCTCCTGCTATCCACCTAGGAGTCCTTGACAAAATCCAACGGAGAAGCTGTAGTGTGCTCGATCCCGACCTGGCAGCCAAGATACAGTCACTTTCTCACCGGCGCAATGTGCTTCCCTGAGTCTCTTCTACTTTCACGGCTTTTGCTCCGATGAACTTAACTCTCTGGTTTCCCCTATACATGAACTTGCACGAGCCGCAAGATTACCAACTAGGTCCCACCTTTTTACTGTAAAACCGATAAAATGTAAACGCAAATTCTACTCCAGTAGCTTCTTTTCTCGCACTTCCCGCCTGTAGAATTCCCTTCCGTTTACTTGCTTCCCCGACAGCTACAATCTCCAGGAGTTTAAGTGTAAAGTCAACAGTCATCTCCTATCTTGTTAACTAGTATCCTCTCTCTCTCTCTCTCTCTCTCTCCTTTCTTCGTTCACTCCACTCTCAATATCTTAACCTTTCTCTTACCCACTTCCCGACACGCCCTGTAACCTGTCACTTTTTCTCATAACATTCCTCTTATGTAACCCCCTGTGCACCAGTGACAATAGACTGCCTTGCTTGGGGCGATATGATTATATATAAAAAAAAGTGAAATATAATTGATAATGCTTCTTTTTCGATCTAGCTGTAGTTTTTCTACTGTTATTAACAAACATGAAGCATGCGCGACTTCTTTCATATTCGTAAAATACGCAGATTTGTAAGCCATCATCTGGTGCTCAGTCCAGGCTCCCTTGTGAACAGATCCTAAAAGTAGTCACGAAAAGTCACACACATGCGTGCTTGTCTCACGATACTCGCGTGTCCAGCAATGTGATACGCGCAATATGTCACCTGGACGCATTTCAAGACTCCTCGACGCGCAATTCAGTGGCCATGTGGCGACAATAATCAGCAGCAGGCGACCAAACATTGAATTTTAATAAAACGAACCACTTATTCCCAATGCTCACCGAACAATGCTGCGTTCAATTTCCAGTATCCAGACAACTTAACCTTTATTTTATTCAAGTGTATACAAACTCAGTTTGTGCGTTGTGGTGCAGTATAAATTGGCTCGGAACGAGAAATCGGGGAGCCGAGTTCGAATTCCAGTCGGATTCCTTGCATTCACTTACGCGCAAATACCCTTGGGAAAGGTATTAATCAGTTTCTTCCCTCCATTATGGATTAAATAACAAGATAGATTGGGTTCTATAGCCTTGGCTGGCAACCAGTCTACCGCAGAAACAATGGCAACTTATTGCGGGATAATCTTCTGCTCAGTCAGTATTGTCTCTTCGAGACATGATCGCCCAATCGTGTATAACGTATGGCAATTAACTGACTGAATATAATAGAATCATGATTAGGGCTTCTACTGGTCATAAAGTGGGGGATCGGTTTTCTACAGTTATGAAGTAATACACTGATCCCCTACTAGTACATCTCTTCACCCTCTAGCTATGAGTCAAATAACAGGGCAGATTGGGTTCTATAGTCTTGGTTCCAGTCTACCCCAGAAAGCAATGACAACCTTCTGCCGTATAATCTTCTGCCCAGTTAGTCATGTCTCGAAAAGACATGATCGCCCAAAGCGTGTATCACGTATGGTACATAACTGACTGACTGACACGAACTCGGATGAGCCTATAATTCGTGTTAACTACCGTATAAACACTTGGAAAACTTAAGATCCATACCTCGACTCTTTTAATTAGAACCAGCCACCGAAGCCGAGCTGCTCGTATTAGTCCAAATCCACACTACCTCCCGGGAGTGTTCATTACGACACTTATCGATGAGATCAAACCTGTCAATAAAATCCCGGAACAATTTCATATCTTGGTTGCTAGTACCCGATTTTTTACCTATACGATTTATATTGGGATCAAGATCGGCTTTATAGTCTTCCGCTAAAACTATTCAACGATATGTTGTCAAAAAGAGATGAAAGACGAAGAGCCTTATTCTTTATGGTCATATCCAGCACACAAAGTTTCCCCACCAGATCTGCGATGATAAGAGCACACGCCGCGTTTGCTTGCTCGCCATCTAGGAAACACCTTTCGAGTGCCCATGAAAACATGCTGAATAGAGGATAAACCTCTTAGGCACAAAGTCTTCATGGTCGCTAGTTAAAAAAAAAAGTCTGGTCTGCAAACAACATACATCAACTTCAAGTCGAGCAGCGTGCGATCATCGCCCTGTGAGACTTTGACCTCAGAACCTAGATGGCTATTATCTGTCCGATTAGGGTAATCTGTCTTGAACATGGTCGAGAAAGGACACCGACAGCCTCTCCTGTTGATCTTTGGTCCATCTCATTATTTTCCCAACTCGAAAATAAAACAAACAGATTAAACAAAAATGGCAACGAAAGATTAAACTTGACGAAGCGGTAACGAATTAAACTCGGTGACGCGTTACATACTCCGTAGTGGAATAGATAGATAGATAGATAGATAGATAGATAGATAGATAATCAACAAACTGATAGATAGATAGATAGATAGATAGATAATCAACAAACTGAGATAGATAGATAGATAGATAGATAGATAATCAACAAACTGAGATAGATAGATAGATAGATAGATAGATAATCAACAAACTGAGATAGATAGATAGATAGATAGATAATCAACAAACTGAGATAGATAGATAGATAGATAGATAGATAATCAACAAACTGAGATAGATAGATAGATAGATAGATAGATAATCAACAAACTGAGATAGATAGATAGATAGATAGATAGATAGATAGATAGATAGATAATCAACAAACTGAGATAGATAGATAGATAGATAGATAGATAGATAGATAGATAGATAATCAACAAACTGAGATAGATAGATAGATAGATAGATAGATAGATAGATAATCAACAAACTGAGATAGATAGATAGATAGATAGATAATCAACAAACTGAGATAGATAGATAGATAGATAGATAGATAGATAGATAGATATGAACAGACTGGGATAGATGTGAACAGACTGAGATAGATAGATAGATAGATAGATAGATAGAGAGAGAGAGAGAGAGAGAGGGGGGGGGGATGAACAGAGAGAGAGAGGGGGGGATGAACAGAGAGAGAGAGAGGGGGGGGATGAACAGAAAGAGAAGAAAGAAAGAAAGAGAGGAAGTAGTCAGTTGGAAAGTTCTTTTTACAAACATGGAATCATTAAATTCGCGTTTGTCGACGAAGCGTCGGTCACGGCAAAATAAGACGAACCCGTGCGAAAAAAACAAACAGCCGCCTTTCCTAGTTTAAAAAAACTGAAGAAAATATCTCTGTATTTGAGACGGGAAGCTACTGACGATAAAGAATAGAGAAACGGTGTATGAGCAGATAGAACTGACGGGTAAGCAAGGGTGGCAAGGCGATGTTTGTGGTGGGGGAGATGTTTTACTAACGAGACATCAAGAAAATGAAAAAAGGAAAACACGATCCAATATAAACTTGAACATAATGTTGTGAAACGCTAACAAAGATAAAAGGGAAAAAAATCCATGAAAATGCAAAATGAATCATCGACCCCCAAGTCGCAATCTTTTTCTTAACGTGCCGGTTTGCTGGGAACAAGAGAAGAGTACGAATGTATGGATTTTAGGGAAATCTAAAATAGAGGGTGCGATGAATAAATTGTCGTCTAAGATAGTGCTTCTCAAACTATCTGATGTGGCGGACCGATAGTTGCTTTTTTTTTTCAATGTGCCAGGAACCGGCAAGCAAAGCAAGCCATTCCAGCTGAGTAAGAGGGTGGGGACTGTGAACCCCGGAATTGTTATTTTTTTGAGATATGTACTATTTCAAGGACATTTTGAGACTATCTGTAAAAAACATGAGGACATGATATCTTGTTCATTCTAAGGACAGTCATCATTGACGTAACAAGTCTTCCCAATGTGCCATTGACTGGTACCATATTTGTGCTATATTAGTTATGGCCACTGTTTTCGAGGGTATATATTTTTAAAAATCCAGAAAAACTATTAAAATTAATATTAATACTTCGTAAGCAATTTGAATTTAATAAAAGGCATTAATCTTCTAAAAAATAGCCAAACAGTAAAACAAAACTTTAATTTTAATTAATTTAAGATGTATTTACAATATCCATATGGCTAAAAACTGTTTTTCATTCTTTTCTGGAAGATCTCCGCGTACCAGCAGACGATGGCTCGCGTACCAACGACGGTACGCATACCCCACTTTGAGTAGCACTAGACTAAATGGCATAAACAAAATGAAAATAACATTGCCATCTCATTTTAACAGATATATTTACCAAAATTACACAAAAATATCTCGAAATACTAAAGAGTAAATTTGTTTTAAAAGTTGCCATTGGCTTCAACCATGGTCTCCAGATGATTTCGGAATCTGTTCCAACTCTTCTGGACGGTCTCCTAGTTAGTGAATGCTTGAAAAACCTTGCTTTCTGTTCATCTTTGGTATTACAAGATTGTTGATCTCTCGTTCAACTGCGCCCGACACATCAAGGGGTTGCAAGTCTCGGGAGTAAGGTGGTTAGATGTTAGGGTCGATGTGGTCGCAGAAATTGACTGACAGCCATGATTTATTTCTCTTGCTTGCAGACATAGTGCAGATATCTGTTGCCAGATAGGATCTACCAGCAGCCACCCTATTAACTCAGTTAGGCAGTTAATGTAGGCCTTCGTGCTGAATTTGGAAGTCTCGACAAAAGATTTGTGAGTTCTTATCAAAGTGATCAGTGTGCTTTCCGAGCTACTATACCTTCGTAATGACCATTAGACTCATTCAGCTCTTTCCGATTCCTCCGCACAGTCCTTAGTTTGTTACCCAAACACTCTGAAATGGTGATACTAAAGCTTCCGGTGCGAATGTCAAGCATGACAGCATACCGTTTCCAAATTTATGGCGAAGTGAATTGCGTCATGGTGGTCTTTTTCTCACAGACGGTGCCCAACTGACCCTACTTTACTGTGCAGTCGACAATAACAAAACAAACAACGTGCATAAGGGAAATTTAAAATTTACCCATAGCACCCTATATATATATATATATATATATATATATATATATATATATATATATAATATAAAAAATTCAAATATAGTATTTTTGCAAATGTAAAAGTACTGTGTGAATAACGACAAAATACATATACTCTTTCTGAAGTTTTTACAGATATATATATATATATATATATATATATATATATATCGAACTAAATCTAAAAGTGAGCCGCGGTCGGCTTTGGCTCACTTTTAGATTTAGTTCGTATCTTTGCTCTACTTTCGTACTTTCGTATTGAGGTCTTTACTGTTAAGGTTTTCGTCTTGGTTTTTTTCTTTCGAACACAGCTTTTGCTTTGTTTGTTTCTTTTTTGATTCCCCGCTTCCCATTTGGTTTTACCTTTTGGGATTGACGACTAAATTTACCGTCTTGTTAACTGTAGGACTTAATGATTTCAGTCATTATTAATGATACTGTTTTCATTGGTACGTTTTACAATAATAATAATAAGTATATATATATATATATATATATATATATATATATATATATATATATATATATATATATCGCTTCAAGTACAGGTAGTGTGCGGAGCAGGCTCCGTGTAAAACAATGAAAAAGCTATCTATATCTTCCTTAGCACAGTCCGGATTATCAATATATATATGTATATATATAAATATCATATATATATACATATATATAAGTGTTTGTGTGTTTATATATATATATATATATATATGCATGCGCATGCGCGTGTGTGTGACATACATAGGTTTCTCTTAAGCGCTAAGCAACAGCGTTTCCATGCAGAAAAGTAACATTAAATTACCAGACAACGGAAAACTCTTTGTGCCACATTGCACCCACAAATGCAATAAGGGTAATTTGAAATTATGAAATTGAAATTATTTGAAATTATGCCAATATATCAAACGGACGATTACTTTTACCTCAAAATACAAGAAAAATCTTCAGAGACAAATTTAATCCAGTTTTTCGATATGATTTTAGATTTAGAAAATAATTTACACCAACCATAAAAAAAGATCAAATACCAAATTCTATATCCACCCAAAATCTAACCCTAACCCGCATCCATTATTAAGCATTTACTCTCATCCCTAAAATATAGAATTAGTAGAAATTCCACAAATGAAGAAGTGTTTAATAAGCATAGTAATTTTTATAATACTGCTTTAAAAATTAGCGGATATAAAAGCCCAAATATTAAATAAGTTTCCAAATAATAATCCATTAAGCAAGATTTTCTATAAAAAATACTCTAAAATTAAGTTATAGCTGTACGTATAATCTGGAAAAAAATTATTAAAGTCATAATAATAATATTTCAAATAAAAATTTAAATCTAATTGAAAATAGAAATCATCCAAAAGCTGAAATCGATAATTTAGACAGAAAGAAATGGAATTGTAGAAACTTTATAGACTGTCCTTTGGAAAACATGTGCCTTACAGAATCAATACTTTATCGATGTACTATTTCTTCTACGGAAAACCCTAGTAATATAAAGGTTTATGTCAGTAATATTGACTGAAAAAAGATTTTATCAATACACTTCTTCATTTAATAATAATAATAATAATAATAATAATAATAATGGTTACATTATTACATTACATTACATTATTATTACATAATAATAATAATAATAATAATAATAATAATAATAATAATGGTTACATCGATGGTTACGTGCATCTGGATTAAAGTCTGAAACTGAAGGCTTTATTCTTGCAGCACAAGACCAAAGTCTTTTCACGAGAAACTTTCAGGCAAATATTATGCATAATAATATGGATCCAAAATGCAGGTTTTGTGATAAACACCAAGAAACAATAGACCACCTAATCTCAGGCTGTTCTGTGCTTGCCCCAAATGAATATAAAAATCGCCACGATAGAGTTGGACAATATTTACATTGGGCAATATGCAAACATTATGGAAAAGCTGTAGGCAAACACTGGTATGAACATCACCCAGCACCGGTTACAGAAATAGAAGATGTAACCTATGAGATTACACCATCTACACAGACAGAAAAATTGAAGCAAACAGGCCAGACATTATTGTTCAAAACCAGAAGGAGAAAACTTGTCTATTAATTGATATGGCTTGTCCAGCGGATTGTAACATAGCAATCAAGGAATTTGAAAAACTGTCAAAATATAAAGACCTGGAAATTGAAATAGAAAAAATGTGGAGATTGAAAACAAGAGTTGTGCCAGTGATAGTAGGTGCACTTGGGATGATAAAAAATGGAACAAAACAACACATTGAAAGAATCCCTGGAAACCCCAGCTTAAGAGATATACAAAAAATTGTCTTATTAAGTACAGCCCACACACTAAGGAAAACTTTATCTATGTAATGCTGGAGATGATAGGGAAGATAGAAAAACATGAAATGGAGCCATAACAACACGCCACTACCTGCCTTAGGTCTCCCCGCAGACTTGGTTGGTAGTGAGACCAAAGCAGAAATCGAAATATGATGAAAAATGACATAATAATAATAATAATAATAATAATAATAATAATAATAATAATAATAAGTACAGAAATAGAACATCCCTACAAAAATATTTTAGGTATATAAAAGAAACAAATAAAGACGCCTACAATAAAATGGAAAATTAAAAAAAAAAGCTAGAATATGTAAACAACCCATGTCCTTTGTGTCTATATAGAAAACTATATATTATTAAATCTGTTAAGAATAAAAATCTATTAAATAAACCTAATAAAATAAATGTCATATAAATCATTTCAAAATGTACACCTTATGATATGCTTAAAAAATTCTTCATAAAACATCCATTAACTTTACCCGATAATTTGTTTTGCATTATAATATTAATTAGATATTAACATCTTTACAAATTGACAGTTTATGGAAAAAAAGAAAGTATAATTACACTGAAAAGTCCCTTTAAGTCAGAACAAAAAATAAAATGGATACATCGCATCGGAAGTAAATCGGTCTAGACGGTGGCTTGATTAGCTGACGCGTTCCCAGTAGGATTGAAAAAGGAAAACCTGTATTCCCTAAACATATAAATATATTTCCAAATGTAAAATTGAATTGCATTTTGATTGGTTAAATGAAACGTACACATATTTTTTTCTGTTGTCCCCCATCCATATCATCTCTTCAAATAACAGGCGCATTGTTTTATGCATTCAAATGTAAATCAACATTGCCTGATGACGAGGTAAAATCTCGAAACATAAAATTAAGGCAGACACGTTATTTCATGATAAATCGAGAGTATGGGGCTATTTCAGGCGAACCATCATCAGCTTCCGTCTTTATTTTACAAAGGATTTTACACGAATATATATATATATATATATATATATATATATATATATATATATAAAGGTCAAACGGCAAAGAGGATGTTATTGCATTTATTTTTGTCTTGTGGCAGTTGTAAGTTAATGGATTAGAATTTTTTCTGAGTTACATTAACATAAAAAAAAACAACCTTTCTTGCGATAGGCATCTGAAGAAGCCCTAAGAATGGATCGGCCGAAACATTGTTTTGACAATGTCAAAAATTTAAGGAAACGATAAAGTATTTTTTATTAATGATTTATTTTATTATTAATTTATTTTTATTAATGTTGTATTTTCAGATATGGAAGTATTTAGCAATTCTGCACTACCTTTGTATATGTATAATTGTATGTGCGTGTAGGTCTTTCTGCGTTTGTATGTTTATGTGTGTGGGCGTGTTGGGGGCGCATTATGAAAACCTTTTTATCATAGTTCAATCCATATTATGGGTGGGGGCAATTATGTAAACATTTGTAGCATAGAATAATCCTTATTATTAATCCTTTCTAACATTGGATAAACTTCATTTGGCGGGAGGCGCACATTATGTAAACCTTTGTAGTATAGGTAATCATTATTTTGGGGGGGGGGGGCGCATTATGTAAACCTTTGTAGCATAGAATAATCCTTATTTTTTTTAGGATGGGCACATTATGTAAACCTTTGTAGCATAAGATAATTCTTATTTTGGGGGGCACATTATGTAAACCTTGGTAGCATAGAAGAATCCTTATTGGAGTGGGGGGCGCATTATGTAAACCTTTGTAGCATAGGATAATCCTTATTTTTTTGTGGGGGCACATTATGTAAACCTTTGTAGCATAAGATAATTCTTATTTTGGGGGCACATTATGTAAACCTTTGTAGCATAGGATAATTCTTATTTTGGGGAGGCACATTATGTAAACCTTTGTAGCATAGGATAATCCTTATTGGAGTGGGGGGCGCATTATGTAAACCTTTGTAGCATAGGATAATCCTTATTTTGGGGAGGCACATTATGTAAACCTTTGTAGCATAGGATAATCCTTATTTTGGGGAGGCACATTATGTAAACCTTTGTAGCATAGGATAATCCTTATTGGAGTGGGGGGCGCATTATGTAAACCTTTGTAGCATAGGATAATCCTTATTTTGGGGAGGCACATTATGTAAACCTTTGTAGCATAGGATAATCCTTATTTTGGGGGTCATATGATGTAATTCTTTGTAGCATAGGATAATCCTATTGGGGGGCGCATTATATAAAGTTTTGTAGTATAAGATAATCCTTATTTTGGGAGGCGCATTATGTAAACCTTTGTTTCATTGGATAATACATATTTGGGGGGCGCGTTATGTAAACCTTTGTAGTATAGAATAAACCAACCAAAGATAATGTCATTTTCGCTGTACCGCAGATTATTATTTTTTTTCATTTTAGTTTCCCCGAAGATTATTTTGATTGAAACTCCAAAGGCCAACAAATTTTAGCTCGACACATAGACAGACAGGTAGAAAGACCTAGAGAGGCCGTTGGGATTTTCGAGAATAAATAGTTAATTTTCCCTTCACACGTATTTGATAACAAACACAGACGTACATATACGTGTGTATATATATATATTTCTTATTCGTTTATATCAACTTCATTTTACGGTGAAGAACCCGCATTTAGCTACACAAACCATATATTTAATATATATATAAACACAAACCATATATTTACAGACACACAGATAATTCTACAAACGTCGACGGTTTTGTCAATGAAACAAACTTCTATTAAGAACGGAGCTGAGAAATGCACATAATTATTATGATTTGATCATCAGTGGGCGGTTTTCTTTTTCTTTTTTTACCGTTTTTTTTTTAACGACTCCTTTTCATTTTTGTTGTCTAGATTTGGTCAAAGCTGAGCGTTCTTTCAGAGACCGGGGAAAGTTTCGATTCACTAACAAGGTTTCATTATCAATCAGAGTTCGCTTGACAGCAATTTACACCTCATCAGTTTGGAGGGAGAAAAAGAAAAAAAATACTTCTTCTTCAGGGCCAGGACGTTCATGGCTCTCCACAACTTCCTATTCGTTGCAGTTCTTATCAATTTTTGTTTCCTTTATATCCCTACCTGTCCTTGTTCTGTCATCAATTTACATAGGAAAGGTTAATCAAAATATGTCTATACTTCTAGGATTAGGTTGTCTGCGTCTTTATTGTCATATTCCCGACGTTTCGGCCGTTAGACGTTGCGGCCTTCTTCAGGTGAATGAAATTTCGAACCGAACTCTTTATTTCGATCACTGGGGTATATTGTTCGCGTTCCATGAGCCACTTCTGGATGTCTTAGTTATCTCCCTTTAACTTTACTCTCTAAATTATTTGTTCGCCACTGCTGTAGCCAGGTATTGAACTCACAACTTTTTAGGTTAAACACTGATCTAACGAACGTTTTTCTCTACCGGAATATGTATCTTTGATGTTAAAAGCGTTGGTTATCATTTGATGATCCAGGAAAAAGGGTAATTTTTATTTATTTATTTGGTCACTGGACGATCTCATCAAAGATGAAGAAGAGGCTTGAGGCAGCAGAAATGTGGTTTTACAGAAGGATGCTGAGGATACCATGAACAGAACACGTGTGCAACGATGAGGTGTTGGAAAAGATGCAAACGAGAAGAAAACTGATAATAAATATCAGGAAGAAACAAATGAAGTTCCTGGGGCACGTAATGAGGAAGGAGAGCCTGGAGAACTTGATACTCACAGGTTGGATAAAAGATGGAAGAAGATACAGAGGAAACCAGCGCGAGACGTACTTGTTAGGTCTGAGCAAGTGGTTGACGGATCGGGGCTTGGAAGAGATACCAAGAGAAAAACTACTGAGAGCGACAAGAGACAGAGCCAAGTGGAAGTCCATGATCGGTTACGTCCTGAAGGGACACGGCACATGAAGAAGAAGAAATAAAACTAAAAGCATTCCTGTGTAGCTAATCAGTAATGAGAAGAGGTGGATTCATACCTATTCAGAATTTGATAAACGAAACAGAAAGTATAATGTGGATATAAAGTAGGGGATCAATTCTCTATTATAATCAATATATAAAGTGATCCCTCACTTTGTGGCCATGCTACTTTCTATCCATTTATATTCTAGATTTATGGACTTGAGAAAATGGATTGCAGAGCAGGGTTTGGGAGAGATACCAAGAGAAAAATTAATGAGAGCAACAAGAGAGAGGGAGTCAAGTGAAAGTCCATGATCGCCTGCGTCCTGAAGAGACACGGCACATGAAGAAGAAAACTCCCGTTTATCTAAATGACCACACCCACAACGTGTGTCAAAGCCCTGAATACTACTAAACCCTATATATAATGTCTTGTCTTATAAAAGTAATTGCCATTTTGCAAAATAAGGCTATCTGTTTACTTGTTGGATTGAAAAAAGCACTTAAGTGTGTCAAGAGGACGGCTCCATTTTTGCGGGTTTCAAGCCTAAATAATATACGAAAGTATTGTGTATATTCTTAAAGCACGATATTCTCGTCTGTGTGCCTTTTAAAGTGACTCTTTAGGGCAGGTACTGACCCACATAATTTGTCACAAAGTTTATATAAAATTTGAATAATGCCATTGCTTCATTTATTCTCAAATATGGGCAGCAAAAATGTGACTTTTGGGTTCTGTTTTTCAACAGATGCGGCAACATTTACTGCAATATTGCAGTAAATGTTGCATTAATGTGTCGCGTCTTTGATTATTTTTGAAGCCTGTCCTACTTAGACGCCAACATGTTACATAAAATGATGTTCAAATATTTACAGGGAAGGTAATGTCAAGACAACGACATCTCTCTTAGGTTTTTCATGCTTTACACAATTCTGTCCAAATTTACTCTTACGATTGTAAATACATTTTACCTGGATGAACAATCGAGTGCGAGGTTTTTACTAATTCTTTTGTCTGGTGTGGGCCTTCTGAAGTGTACTCTAAATATGCAAACATAGATATGTACATACATACAATAAAGTTTAATCTATAAATTTAACATTTTAAAATTTAAGTGATTTATAATCTTTTCCTTTGTTCAAACCACCATCCAGTTCTCGCAACATTTTCAAATCACAATCCGGATATCGCACCCTTTTCACACCACCATCTACTTCTCGTACCCCTTTCAAACCACCATCCGACTCTCGTACCCCTTTCGAACCACCATCCAGTTCTCGCACGCCTTTCAAACCACAATCCAGTTCTCACACTTCTTTCTTCAATTGTTAAAAAACAATATTGATCTCATGTGTAAATAACAAATCCATTGTGTTTCTTTTCATCTTTATTCACATAAGTGACAACAAAATAATTCATTACAACAACCCAGATTATTTTCACATTACAACAACCCCAGTTTACTTTCATATTAGCAATATTGCGGTAATATGTTCTCGTGCCAAGCATGTCGTGTTGTAAAGGATTCTGATTGAGCAACACATTGAGGATCTTTGTTGCCGTTGTTTTCTGTTCATGATTACATCAAATTTTGGTACCGAGTGCTTCTTGCATGTCGTATTGAGAATCCATTAGATTTCTCCTCTTGGTTTTGACGTGAATTAGGGAGAAAAATCTAGTTTCTCACAGATATGTAGTCTTTACATGCATCAGTACAGCGAAAGATTTTTTTCTACCCCGGGGAACGTTTGCAACGGTGAAGCTGGGAATTACTCTCGGCGACCCTCGGTGAATGTCATTTGGATTCCACGATTGTTTCTCGGTGATGATCTTCCTTGGTGTAGCTATCATTATATTCTACAATGTAAACTTTTATGTCAGATCACTAAACACGACACTAGATTATCCTTAATAAACCAACCCTAGTGATTCAGTATCCCCCACCCCTCGGAACCGATATCGGACTCCTGCTGACCCCCCATTTGTTCCAGCAAGAACTTCCTATGTCATATAGTAACAACTATAAAATTGTTTCCTTAAAGCACTTTCTCATTTCAAAAGTAATCCAATTGGAGTAGATAGACTAATTGGAGTAGATAGACTAAACTATCGCCCGGTTCACACTCCACCCACGTCTATTGAACAGGTATAGAGGCTCATCCCTTGTTCCCTGTTTAGGATGTGGTTTCCGGTTTTCTCTTTTCCAATCTTTTTACTCTTTTTTTCTTTTCCAATTGGAGTAGATAGACTAAACTATCGCCCGGTTCACACTCCACCCACGTATATTGAACAGGTATAGAGGCTCATCCCTTGTTCATTGTTTAGGATGTGGTTTCCGGTTTTCTCTTTTTCAATCTTCTTACTCTTACGTAGCCCCCTGCGCATCAGTGGCGTTACCGCCTTGCTTGGGGTGACATGATTAAAAAAAAAAAAAACACAATTTCATTTGAAGGCCGAAAAATCTTTCGGTCAAAAAAAAAAAAAAAAATCATATTTTTTCTGTCCACGATTTCTGTTTAAAAATTAACAGGACTGGTGATATTTTAATTTCGATTACAAAGTCAATGGTTTCCTCTTTAAATTACTCCCCCTCTCGAGTCTGGGGCACTTCTCCGTTTTTTTCTGCCATACTTCTATGCATTCTGAGCTCTATCATTACGACTCCCTTGTGTGCCTCAACTCGGAACGACAAATCGGGGAGCCGAGTTCGAATTCCAGTTGAATTCCTTGCATTCACTTACGCACAAATACCCTAGGGAAAGGTATTAATCCGTCTCTTCCCTCCAGTTGTGGGTTAAATAATAGAACAGATTGTGTTCTATAGCCTAGGCTGGCAACAAGAAAGCAATGGCAACCTACTACGGGATAATCTTTTGCCCAGTCAGTCATGCCTCTTTCGTAACTGAATATAATAGTTGGAAACATGATTAAAACTTTTGCTGGATATAAAGTGGGGGATCAGTTTTATATTCTTATGATGTAATAAACTGATCACCCACTAATTACTACTTAATATTCATTTTCACCCTCTAGATATGAGTCAAATTACAGAACAGATTGGGTTCTATAGCCTTGGCAGTCAACCGCAGAAAGCAATGGCAACCTATTGCGGGATAATCTTCTGCCCAGTCAGTCATGTCTTTTTGGAGACATGATCGCCCAAAGCGTGTATCACGTATGGCATTTAACTAACTGACTGAATATAATAGTTGTAAACATGATTAAAGCTGCTACTGGGTATAAAGTGGGACATCAGTTTTATATTGTAATGAAGTAATAAAATGATCCCTCTCTAATTACTACTTAATAATATAATACATCTCTTTCTTTTCTAGCTATAACAGGACAGACTGGGTTCTATAGCCTTCGCTGGCAACCAGTCTACCGCAGAAAGCAATAGCAACCTACTGCGGGATAATCTTCTGCCTAGTCAGTCATGTCTCTTTCGAGAGACATGATCGCCCAAAGTGTGTTTCACGTTTGGAACTTAACTGACTGTCGCCCTCAAAAAGGACCCCCTTGATGATCAGCTTGGGCTTAGGAAAAATAAATGTAGAGCAAGATCAGGTGTTGAGGGACGTTGTTCCAGTGGCGGTGATGATCTTCTCAGTTAAGAACTGTCGGATGCTCAGGGCGTTGTCAGCAGATACATTGCCATTGTAAAGCAGATGTAATTTGTCATACCACAAAAGTACGAGAAAAGCGCAATGGTTATGGAAACCCAATATTATAGTTATATACTCGCAAGGTATCATACTAGATGACAACACAATCCGTTTATCCCTCTTTCGACCATAGCTCGCACAACACACCCAGTTCCATAGGTTTTAGTTTAATTTATTGGTTGGGAAGTTATTTACATTACTGATATATCTGGTTGGGTGCTCCCGCTATTCACCTGGGTGTCCTTGACAAAATCCAACGGAGAATCTGACAGCTAGGATACAGTCACTTTCTCACCGACGCAGTGTGGCTTCCCTGTGTCTCTTCTACAAATACTTTCACGGCTTCGAGAAACTTAGCTCACTGGTACCCACTATATATGAATTTCCTCGAGCCAACTAGGTCCCACCCTTTTACTGTGAAAACCGATAAATTGTAAACGCAAATTCTAATCCATCAGCTTCTTTTCTCGCATTTCTCTTTCGCTTACTTTCTTTCCCGATGGCTACAATCTTCAAGTATTCAAATGTAAAGTCAATAGTCATCTCATGTCTCACTAACTTGCATCTGCACATATACAAATCTACCATCCGCCCGTGTATTGAATATTGCTGCCATATCTGGTCGGGTGCCCCTGCTGCGCTCCTTGGGCTTCTTGACAAAATACAAAGGGGGATCTGTAACGTGGTTGATACTGACTTGGCAGACCGGCTGCAGCCGCTCTCACACTGGCGTGATGTGGCTTCCCTGTGCCTCTTCTACAAGTACTTTCATGGCTTCTGCTCCGATGAGCTTAGATCACTGGTGCCGCCTAAGCACGAATTTACACGAGATACTAGATTAGCAACTAGGTCCCACCCTTTTACAGTTAAACAAATAAGATGTAACCGTAAATTCTACTCCAACAGCTTCTTTTCTCGTGCTTCCCGCCTGTGGAACTCCCTTCCACAAATCTGCTTTCCCGACAGTTACAATCTCCAGGTGTTTAAATGTAGGGTCAATAGACACCTCCTATCACACTAACTCCCAACTATTCTCACAACACTCTCATCTACCCAACCCTCATTCTCGGTATCCTTACCCGCCTATCACCCACCCTCTGTCATTTCCTATATTTAATCAGCCTTTCTCCACTCTACGTAGCCCCCTGCACAGTAGTGGCAGTGACATGCCTTGCTCGGGGTGAAACGCTTATAAAAAAAAAAAAAAAAAAAAATGCTCTGTTCTCCGTCCACCTCACTCTTATCAGTATTCTCTTCCTTCTCATACCCTCTTCCTGACACCTCCTGTAACCTGTCACTCTTTCTCATAAGATTCCTCCTATGTAACACCCTGCAAAACAGTGGCAGTAAACTGCCTTGCTTGGGGCGATATGATTATAAAAAAGAGTTCTATACTATTATAATGTGTATATAAAGTGGGGGATCAATTCTACATTACAATCAATATATAAACCAATCCCTCACTTTATGGCCACAGTCATCCTTCCCTTACCCAATTCCTGACACCACCATAGCCTGTCACTCTTTCTCATAACTTTCCTCCTATGTAACCCCTTGCACAACAGTGGCAGTAAAATGCCTTGCTTTTGATTATAAAAAAAACAACAACTTACATTCAGACATGCGGATGTGCGTGGATATCGACTCGAAACGACAAATAGGGAAGCCGAGTTCGAATTCAAGTTGAACTCCTGGCATTCACGTACCCTTGGGAAAGTTATTAATCCGTCTCTTCCCTCCAGTAATAGGATAAATAATGGCATAGACTGGGTTTTATAGCCTTGGCTGGCAACTAGTCTACGGCAGAAAGCAATGGCAACCTACAGCGGAATAATCTTCTGCCCAGTCAGTCATGTCTGTTTCGAGACATGATCGCCCAAAGCGTGTATCACGTATAGCACTTAACTGACTAAATATAATAGTTGGAAACATAATTAAAACTTCTATTGGGCATAAAGTGGGGGATCGGTTTTATATTGTTATAAAGTAATAAACTGATCCCCCACTTACTACTTGATATAATAATGTAATATAATCTGTTTCTGTTCCCTTCAGCTATGAGTTAAATGGCTGGACAGATTGGGTTCTATAGCCTTGGCTGGTAACCAGTCTACCGCAGAAAGCAATGGCAACCTACCGGAGGATAATCTTCTGCCCAGTCAGTCATGCTTCTTTGGAGACATGATCGCCCAAAGCGTGTATCACGTATGGCACGTAATTGGCTGACTGACATTCAGACTAATATTAATATTTTTGTTGTTATTATGACAACATGTCGGTCGTTGTGTTCTCCGGCCTTCTTCAGGTATCTGCCAATCTAGGCTCGGTTGCAGAGAGTCTCAGTAGAAACAAGGCGGGCATTAACTGAGCAGTACTAGAAAGAAAGGACAAGAGGTGTTATTCCTTAACATGGAGTGGGAAGCGAGAACAATCTACCCCTATACATTAAATAAAAGGATCAATTCAAAATTACATGAAGGCCGGAGGGTAAAACTGCAGAAACATTATGACAATAGATGAGATGATAATAGATAAAGACAACATTTGTTCCATTGTTAATAATGTAAATAATTATGATCGAAAGAAAGAGATTTTTAAATATCTCTCAAATGAATACGTGTAAAAAGTTTTAATATTTGTAAGATTTCTCAACCTGTTGTCTGTCTGCTTGACCTGTCTGTCCGATTGATCGAATGACGTCTTTATTTAGATGATAACAATTTTCAAAACTTGGGTATCACTTCATAAAGGCATTCTCTGAACCGTCCCGCCTTTCAGACAATTGTCAGCCATCATTGTAATTTGCTAACTTCGCACAAGCAGAGGCGTATAATTAGAAGCGGGGTACCATTGTCGTCTGTCGAGTTGTGATATGGAAAATACGAACAACTAATGTCACAGGGAGAGTGAGAGATTGTGTGTGAAAGAGAGAGAGAGAGTAGACGGACGGGGCAAGTAAACAGATTTTAGGTGTCTTAGAGGAGGTTGCTTCAGTTGCAAAATACTATTTTTCTCACGAAATACTATTCAATGCCGGCGCCTTCGAATGAACCCGAGGGTGGGAACTTTTCGTCTTTTATTTAATTCTTATCCCACTGAGCTATTTCAGATGATGACAAGGATTAGGGTAATTAATATATATCTTGATATCTGTGTGCGTTTTTGTCTGATGCACTTAGACTAAATTTTCTTTGGCACGTTTAAAAAAATTCACGCTTTTCGCCAGTTTATTTGTTAAACGCAAAAAAGTCATGCGTAACTTTGTTAATAACTTTCTTGAGTTGCATTTAGAGTTGAGCATTACAGAAGAATTTCGTTAAAATAAGGCTGACCAATCTGTGGATCAAACCGGATATTTTAAGCATCTTACTTGAAAGATGGGATGTGCATTGTATTGCAATGGATATCGACTCGGAACGACAAATCCGGGAACCGAGTTCGAATTCCATTTGAATTCCTTGCATTCACTTACGCAAAAATGTCCTAGGGAAACGTATTAATCCGTCTCTTCCCTCCAGTTATGGGTTAAATAATAGAACAATGCCTTGGCTGGCACCCAGTCTACTGTAGAAAGCAATAGCAACCTCCTTCGAGACATGATCGCCCAAAGCGTGTATCACGTTTGGCACTTAAATGGCTGACTGAATATAATAGTTGGAAAAATAAATAAAACTTCTATTGAGCATAAAGTGGGGTATCGGTTTTCTATTGTTATGAAGTAATAAACTGATCCCTCATGAATTATTCATAATATAATAATGTAATATAATCTATCTCTTCCCCCTCTAGCTATGAGTCAAATAACAGGACAGATTCGGTTCTATAGCCTTGACTGGCAACCAGCCTACCACAAAAAGCAATGGCAAACTACTGCGGGATAATCTTCTGTCCAGTCACTTATGTCTCTTGATCGCCCAAAGCGTGTATCACGTATGGCACTTAACTGACTGACTTGAAAGACAGATAAAACTATTGTAGACAAAGAGTCATCAACATGTTTACGCAGAGAACACCTGAAAAGGAAAAATAATTTCTTAGTATTGCAGCCGATACAATGTATCACGATAAGTTATATAAAAATTAAAATATAGAAAAAAAATTAAATCTTTGAAGCTAAGATCGAGTATCTTTTGAGATGGGGGGGGTGCAGTAGAATAGCTCAAAAAATTCATAAAATCAAACACGACGAAGTAGGAAAGATTGCAGCTTAACTTGAAAAGCTTAATATTTTAGTGTTAAAGGAAGTTGAATTTTCTCTTACCTTTGGAATATGGAGGAAATGAAGGTGATTCGAGTCCTTGGTAGTAGCGTGCCGAGTTTTAGCTGTAATGGTCCTAGCTGGTGGTGGTGGTGGTGCTATAGAATGAAATTCATCTGAACATCTCTCAAAAGAAATAGAGATAAAGAAGAGATAGTATTTCGCTTATGGATCTCTGATAAGAGTCTAAAGTTGAGAAAATTATTCTGTCATTCTGAAATGTTCAGGAAAAGGATATCATTCGAGGTAGCTAAACGGTTTAGGCAAATGCAACCGGGTAGGACAATCTAGCAAGTAGACGTAATGGACGGTACTTGTCGTATGCAGTATCATGAGACGTAGGCTTTGTCAATAGACGTAGACCCATAGTCATAGACCTCTAGTAGTAGTAGACCTCTAATGGTAGACCTATAGACGTAGACCTCTATGCGTCCTCACCTTCGTCTCTATTTATGACTGACACCAGCCAATCACATTAATGTGAGGGGGAACCAAGGTGTATGCATATTCATTACATCACATCCCAAAACGGTGTAAACGATTTTGAACTGAACCAAGGCCAGCAACTGAGAATTGGGCAACTCCGTCTTGGATATGGTAAATCATTTCTCCATTTTTAGTCTAATCTGATTCTTGTAGAGATAAAGCATTAAAGAAGGAGCTGGGTGTTTCACGGAACGATAAAATGAGCGGGACCATTTTCTCAGAATCTTTGGATCGTATATATCAGGGGTCGGCAACCTTTTAGAAAGAGCGGACCGGACAGCTAAGCAAAGTCTCAAAGGAGGGTCATGATATTAAATGTACTGTAATAAATTATCTCGACCTCAGGCCGCTCCGTCCAGTAGTTTACCATCTTCTGGACGTTTAAAGAAATAACAATGAAGTTAATGTTATATTATTTAAACAAGTTTCTTTATTTTATTGCTAGACTGAAGAGAATAGCAATTAACACAACCAACAAAAAATGCAAATTCCTTACAACAAAATACAGTCAGAAATGGCAAATTATTTAATAAGACTTTTGTTTCACTTTGTTGTTCGACAACTTCACCACATCAGTTGATGTATTTGTTGATGACAGAAACAAAACTTCATTCAAGTAGTCATCACCCAACCGTGTTCTTAAAAGATTTTTAATATATTTCTTTTTCAGAAAAATGTTGTTCTCTAGCATATATTCTTCCAAATAATGATGCTATCATTTTCGCATTATTCAATAGTCTGTTATATTTTCCGCTTACCAAAATATATTTCTTAAGAAAGTCATCGGTGGATTTTAAAAATTAAATTGATTTTTAAAAAATCCTAGGATTGCAAGTGGCTGAAATCTAACTGATAATTTCTTTGCCACTTACTCAGCAAAATAATTAGATAATTAGTGTCGAAGTGTGAAGTTGGAAGGCCTAACAAAACTTCTTTGCGGGCCGGATGTGGCACGGGTTCCGGAGGTTTCCGACCCCTGGTATATATGACCCCTCTTGAAATCTAGAGTAAACATAGGAGACAATTAGGAGTCGTGAAATAAAAGTAAGCTCATTTGTTTTGTAAAAACAACAAAAATATAATCGTGATTGAATATAAAGTTGGATATAAAAAATTTAAAATTGTTCTGCTCTTGGCCGAACTGGGGTCTGTTAGGATACTGCGGAAAATGTGGCAAATTGTTGTCGCTTAATTTCCGACCATTATCACACGCGATCAAGTGTGAACAAATAAATGCCTGAATAATCAAATAATCCTAATAAAATATATATTTTATTTAGAATCTGTTCAATATGGTCGTTCATTTTGTCTTTTATATATATATATATATATATATACACGATATTTGCATGATTTGTATAAATAAGAAAACGTATTTTAATTTACGCTTCGACCTTCTTTAGGTGATGAGAATTTCGAACTAAACTTTTTATTAAGAGATTTCAGTTAAAGAGAGATAATTGATATTGAGACATCTGGGATTGACAGGATTCGTGGAACGAGAACAATCAATCCTAGTGAAAGAAATAGAGGGTTAAGTGAGAAAGTTCAATCACAAGAAGGTCGGAACGGGAAAAGGCCGAAACGCCATGATTATCCCAACAAAGATGAGGAAAACAGTTCGAACAATACAGTAAATAATTACAATACCTCATCTCAGAAGTATAGACAAATGTTATTATATTTGTCTATATTTCTGAGATGAAGTCGTATTTACAGTATTTACATTATTCGGACTATCGTCCTCATCTTTGTTACTTTGTACGACGTTTAATAAGAAATCATTCTATTTGTCTATATTACTGACACGAGGCTGTATTTACAGTATTTACATTATTCAGATTATTGTCCTCATCTTTGTTGCCATTTGTACGACGTTTAATAAAAGATCATTCTATTTGTCTATATGACTGAGATGAGGCAGAATTTACAGTATTTACATTATTCGGACTATTGTCCTCATCTTTGTTGCCATTTGTACGACGTTTAATAACAGATCATTCTATTTGTCTATATATCTCTGAGATGAGGGAGTATTTACAGTATTTACATTATTTGGACTATTGTCCTCATCTTTGTTGTCATTTGTACGACGTTTAATAACAGATCATTCTATTTGTCTATATATCTCTGAGATGAGGGAGTATTTACAGTATTTACATTATTTGGACTATTGTCCTCATCTTTGTTGCCATTTGCTCGGCATTTAATAATAGATCATTCTATTTTTCTTATTTCTCTGAGATGAGGTAGTATTTAGAGTATTTACATTATTCGGTCTATTGTCCTCATCCTTGTTGCCATTTGTACGACGTTTAGAAATAGGTCATTCTTTTTTACTATTTTTCTGAGATTTACAGGATTTACATTATTCGGATTATTGTCCTCATCTTTGTTGCCATTTGTACGACGTTTAATAAAAGATCATTCTATTTGTCTATATTACTGAGATGATTTACAGTATTTACATTATTCGGACTATTGTCCTCATCTTTGTTGTCATTGGCAATTAGGGGTATTAGTGGGGTATGTTGCAAATTGATGCACTATGGATAAAAGGTTGTCCTTCAGACGCTCAAACCTACAGAGTTATCCGCAATTGAATCAAATATGGCGAAAGTAATAAACTAAGCCCTCGTCGTTCAAGGAAAGCAAATTCCTCGTGAACCATTTTAGCTTTCGTTCTGCTAAGAGATTTAATGTTGGTATATATGCCATGAAACTCCAGGAAATGGCATTTGTGGATAAAAAAAAGAAGAAATTCTAGCGAATGAAGCTTGTATGTTGTCTCGAGGAGCATTATTATTAACTATCTGATAAGACATTGTTCTTTCAATGTCGAAACAAAATATACAATTTTTAGTAGTTTGTACATGTTCTAAACTACAATTTATAATAAATATTCATTGCTTTATTTTTATATTGAGCACTGTTTTAAATTAATGTTTTGAACGTTGCAAATATTTTCTTCGTTCCTTATTCATTTGAATAATCTGCTCTTATATAATGTGGAACATTTGCCATTAATATTAATTTGAACATGGATAAAGTTATTCTATATTTCGTTGAGAAAATATTCCTATTCCAAACAAACAGGAGTACTTTCAGAATTTAGTCCAAAAGACTGAAGATCTTATACGAAGGATGAGATGAAGGACGCATTTTTTCATTAAGGGTCATGGTGTTCCCAATACTAAAGATACGTATGGATTTAAAAATCTAAATACTGCACCTCTCATTGACAAACTCCTTAACTTTGAGAGTGATCGATTTGATGTTATAAATAATATCAATTTCTATAAACGTAAAAACCAATCTCAAAAACACTTTTATGCATTGGTTCGGAATATATATGAATCTAATCAGATTTTTGTGAAATCGGATAAAACTTCTAATTTCTATTTGGACCCCAAGGAGTACAAAGCTCTAATAAAGAAAAAATCAACATGGAAAACTCTAATTACATTGATACAATTAACCATTCGCTTAAACTAATTACTGACAAATTAAAAATCAGTGGTAGATTTCCAAAAATTATTACGAAGGAGACTTATGTATTATTAAAAGATCACAAACCTGAATTCCACCGACAATTACCCACTAAGATTATCAACCCAACTAAATCAGAGATCGGCAAAATCAATAAAATAATATTAGAACGAGTAAACCTGCAAATAAAAAATCAACTTAAACTTATACAATGATGTGGTACTTTGGAAGTAATCGATTGGTTCAAGAACATCGACAATAAAAACAATTTTACTTTTCTTCAGTTCGATATCGTGGATTTTTATCCATCGATATCTAAAAACCTCTTCCATCTGGCCCTTGAATTTGCAAAATTTTATTGAGGCATTTCTAAATAGGGAATTAATATAATTTTGAACTGCAGAAAATCAATTCTTATTCACGATAACAAGCAATGGACTAGAAATTCAATTGATAATTTTGATTTATCTATGGGAGCTCTTGATTCTGCAGAGTCTTCAGATTTAGTTGGATTATTTCTAATTACAACCTCACGGCATTTAAATAATATAGGACTGTATAGAGATGATGGACTCATGATAGTAAGTAAATCTACTGGAATTAAGGTTGATAGACTCAGAAAATTAATCCATAGAGTTTTAAAATCTTATGGTCTTAGCGTAGTTATTAACTCTAATATAAAACAAGATGACTTCTTAGACATAACTCTAGACTTAGTTTCTAATAATTTTTAACCTTACATGTAAAATAATGCTAACCAAATTTATATAAACCCTGGCTCTAATCATCCAGCATTCGTTATCAAACATATTCCATCATCGGTTTAACATACACTTCTCTAGCAAAGAAATATTCGAAAAACATAAAACAATTTAAGATGAAATTCTTATGGATAGTGGGTTTAGGAGATCACTTTTGTGGAAAATTATAGTGGTTCTAGAAAGAAAAAGAAAAATCATATGGTATAAGCCTCCATTTAATCATTTCAACGGAAATTTCTTAAATTAACTGATAAACACTTTCCTAAAAAATAATTTTTTAAGTAAATTTTTTTTATCGGAACACTCTAAAACTCAGTCATAGTTGCTCTAACAATTTAGAAAAAATAATTAAATTACTTAACAATAAAATATTGAAATTATACAACAAAACAATAGTAATTCTACTAATTTTAATTTACCCATTAGTAAAAACTTTTGTAATTGTAGAATCCCTAACCAATGCTCCTTATCTAATAAGTGTTTAACTAAATCTCTCGTCTACATGTGCTCTATCTTTTCAGTAGAAATTCCAAGGGTTACTAATGTTTATATTGGTAGTAAAATGAACTTTTTTAAAAAGCGTTTTTACAATCATCTTTCATCTTTTACTAATAAGGACAAACAAATATGCTATCATATTTTAAATACTTTTGGAAGTTAAAAGAAGAAAATAAAACACCTAAGTTAAATGGAGAATTCTTAAGCAAGCTATGATATCTAGATCGGTAAATAAACCATGTTTCCTTTGTCTGCAAGAAAAAAATGGAAATTATTAAGTATATAAAGAGTGACATATTACTAAATCAAATGCATGAAACTACAGTAAATTGTAAACATGTTAAAGAATTGACTTTACAATCCAGCTAGAATTATAAAATCTAAGATATGAAACACCAGCAATTGTAAACTTTTTACAGCATTAATCTTCCTATCTGGATAATTTACTTTACATATATGATCTCTCTTCTTATGTTATTTTATCTTTATTTCATTACAAATTGTGATCTATTTACTGTTTTCAATTTAAATTTATTTTTAATGCTAAATTTAAATTATTTACTTTACTTTTTATTTATTATTCATTTTATTTTATTTTAATTTAATTTTAAATTTTTAAATTTTAATTCTTAACTTTAATTTTAATTATAAAATATTTTACTTCTCCAATTTACTATATTAGCGCTAATAAATTTCTATCTTCGTGTTATGTTCTTAAATATCCTCTAATTTACGTTTTATGATTAATTCCTCTGTGTATGTGATTTTATCATTTTTTTAAATGCCAAAGGATTTAGTTTGAAATAATGTAACGAAACTCTGTATGTATTTGCAATTCACTTCCGGCCAAAGTTTGTAATTTATTTTTCTTTGTCATTTGCGTTGCCTCCCCCTTTTTCTTCCATCTATGTATTTTTCACTTTTTCCTCTTTGTTAAGCCCAGATACCATGCAACCGATATCCGTATCTGTCTACAATTTACTTCCTGCCTGAATTTAAAATTTCTCTCTCTTTGTCATTTTCATTGGCTTTTTCCCCTCAGTTCTTTCTTTCTTGTTTTTCTCTTTGCTTTTGTTTCCTCTGTGTCTTTCTCTTTCCTTCTTCTTTTCCATTTCTTGATTTCTCTTTTTGTTTTCTCATCTTTTCTGACCTCTTTCTGCTTTACCCACTTTTTTAATATTCTCTTACCTTGTACAAAAAGACTTCTAAAAATAAAAGGAAGTGGTTTAAATTTTTTTAAAAAAAAACAAGTTTATTACCATCATTATTAACTAACTGAAAAGACATTCTTTCAATATAACAAAATGTACAGTTCTTTTAGTAGCATGTAGTTTGTACATGTTCTAAAGTATAATTTATAACAAATATTATTTGGTCTATTTTTATATTGAGCACTGTTTTAAATTAATGTTTTGAATGTTGCAATTATTTTCTTCATTTCTTATTCATTTGTGTATATATATATATATATATATATATATATATATATATAACATTTATTTAGAAATTATAACATGAATATGTTATAATATCACTACAAAAGTAGCTATTTTGTTTCGACACTTCTTGTGTCTTATCAAGTGATGAAGTTTATTTCAATTTGAAGGGTTTTAAAAGGTTAAAAACAAGCCAAATCCCCTTAATCAGGATGGCATTATTGCATATACAGTGTGGGCCAATCAGAATAAAGTAACTTCTAATTTTTTTGAGTCTGCTCACATATTCTTTAAATTAGAGGTTACTTTATTCTGACTGGTCCACACTGTATATGCAATAATGCCATCCTGATTAAGGGGATTTGGCTTGTTTTTAACCTTTTAAAAGCCTTGAACTTGAAATAAACCTCATCACCTGATAAGACACAAGAAGTGTCGAAACAAAATAGTTACTTTTGTAGTGATATTATAACATATTCATGTTATAATTTTTAAATAAATATTATGAGATCTACTTTGTATTGAGTACTTTTTAAAGAATAGTGTTTCTTTGGATACGGAATATTATTCCATCCATACCTACCCTATACTTATATATATATATATATATATATATATATATATATATTAGTCATCCACATACAAGCTTGTTTCACTGTATCACAGCTCATCAGTGTGGCTGGATATATCCACTTGCTTCTGGCCGGGATCGAAACTCGACCGATTTGGTGTCTGTTAGAGTCGTTACCCCCTATATATATATATTTTAGAAAATTTTTTAGATATTCTACAATTTCATGAAATTGTAGATTGTAGAATGTCTAAAAGTATTTCGAAATTATATTACTTTGTTAAATTAAATAAATAAATTTAACATTGTGTTCTTTTGAGTTCGTCTCTATCGGAATTTACCTGACTTATATACCAAGTATTCTACGTTATATATATATATATATATATATATATATATATATATATATATATATATATATATATATACTTTTATCCAAAAGGAAAAGTAGAAAGGTAAATCCCAAAGACCCGATCCTAATTAATATTCATATTTTAATATTAAAAAATGATACATATGGAGAGCTCAATGTAATTAAAATTACAGAGCCAATTATAAAATAAAATAAATTTCGATGTTCAAAACTGTTGAATGAAGTTTAAGAATTAAAAAATTTACGTCACAAAAATTGTGGCGTAAATTTTTTAATTCTTAACTTTCATTTTTTATTTCCTTTTTATTTCATTTTGAAATGTGGTAGTTGCCGATGAGATGTGAAATCTCTGTTAGGGATTTCATGTTGAAATGATCATTCAACAGCTTTGAACATCGAAATTTATTTTATTATATATATATATATATATATATATATATATATATATATATATATATTAATGTACACTTGGGCGCCAAACTTTCTTTCGAGCATCTTTCGGTGAATAACGCCGGACAAGGAAGATTTTATTAATTTTTTATTTATTTTTACAGTATCCTTACATTTTTCTTTATTTTCATTATTGTTGACTAATTATTGCTTTCTGTTTTAGTTTGCTCGTAAATATTCTTTGGTTGGATGAATTTTGATTTGCCCTATTTAAGAAGTTTGTTATTACTGCTATTTTATACTTTTCTGGACATTGGCTATTACAGTTTAGAAGACCAAAATTCTTAATGGTGGAGTTTTTATACAGTTAAGTGGTAAATTGTTTGGTTTTTAGCTTTATATTAACGTCAAGGAATGAGATTTTATAATTGGTCATGAGTTCATGTTTACATTCTAGCGTTGAGATATATTTGAGATTTTTAATTGCGTCCTTATATTTTTTCATAACAAGATTGTCATCAACATAAATTGTATAAATTTTGTGGTTTATCGTTTCTTTTAAACAATTTGTTTTTAATATAAGACACAGTCAAAACATGAGAATAAAATAAAAACGGCGGAGATATCAGACTCTTGAAAATGAATGAAGAAGTTGCCAAAAGCGATTGGGGACAATAATTATAGAATATTTTTACATTCCTTATTTCCAGAAAAAAAAAGGGAAAATGCATGTGAAGA